>VVHJ01010236.1:13043-24180 GCA_015107715.1 Tylochromis polylepis | reverse complement strand
TTTTTTTTTTTCTTTTTTTTTTTTTTTTTTTTTTTTGTAGTCTGCAATTAATGATGTGAAAATATAACCAATTGGCAACCTGTCAGGAGTCTGTGTCTATGGTAGCTGGGATAAGCTCCACCCCCACCTCAGCGACCCTGAATTGAATAAGTGGAAGAAATTGGATGGATGAGTGGAGAAATATTCTTAAATGTCCAAACTTGACATGAGTCCATGTTTGGCTCATCATCTTTATCTTATTGACAGTGACAACAGCTCTGTTTATATGGAGGCTCTTCCCCTGATTAGCCTTTGTTTACTTACCCATAAAGCCTGACGTCAAAAGCCAGGATAGCCCTTCCTCTCAAGGGACAGCAATGCTGATGAACTGTGAGAAGCTGACGCGATTAAAAACATATTGTAATATCATTTCTGTGTTTGCTTTTCCAGATTTTTATAATATAAATAACATTATAAACTGAAATTAAGAGGAACAAAACTTTGGCCTGTGGGACACCATAGCAAAGGGGGAGATCTGATAGACAGCCAAAGAAGCACTTGTGTGCATGTTCACAGTGAAAAAATATTTATTGCAAAACAGAGAGAGATGACTAGGCTTCAGTTGTCTTAGTAATACATTATTTTTTCAGTATACAAGCAATGTAAAAACAACAAACAAATGTTTATTACAGTATAATCTAGGTGCATGTGGCTGAACATTTTTATGAATTTATAGTGTTTATTAACAGCTACTTCTCTTATTTATATATAGTTCATATTATTGCTGCTTTTCATTCTTTTGCAGACGTAATGTTGAAGCCGCTTAGTTACAGATAAATTAAATTTGCCTTTGTGTTCACACACAGCAAATGTTTAAGCCCTCTTTCTTCATTCCATGAGCTGTAGAGGCATAAAAGTGCACCACCAAAGCACTGAAAGCATGGATAATGTGCATTCTGGACTCAGACACAAGCTTTAATTGTTAACCTTTTATTTTTCCCAGGGAAGTGGGCTGAAGCTTTAAAAACTCACACACAGGGCGGATAGTGCCGGACATTAACTGAACACAATTGATGGAAACGGTAAAGATTCAAAATTGCTGCCTAATGTGCTGTTTGTACCACGCTGAGCCTACAGAAAAATGACTAACACTATTTACTAACCAAGAAAAAAGTTTTAAAAATTCAGTCATGCAACGTAAAAATATACAGCTGCAAACATGTTTGTCATGCAAAATGTTTTCAAATTTGATGCTGTTTATGTCTCGAACAGAATCAGTTGTGATAAATATGCACACATTTATCACAGCTATACTCTTACCCATCAGGATATTAGCCTGATAATTAAATGTCTTTGCTCATATAATATTTGGTGGGTTTGTTTTTTTTAAAAAATATTCTAGCTTGCTTTTATAATTGGGAATGAATAAATAGAAGTGACTCAGCATCAATAATCTCACTAACCTAATGACCTAAAGCAAATAATGGGACCAATAAACAATGAAGTAATTTTGTTTCTACAGACTCAGTCGAAATTGTTTCTAATGTTTTGCTTTTCTCCCCATCAGCGCTTGTTGACCGCAGAAAGGTCAGCTTAACATCGACCCCTAAAGTCTCAACCAACCACAGCCTGCCTCCTTCCCCTGCAGGGAGTTGCACCTCCTCTCAGCAGATCAAATCTCTCCAAACAAGAAACCTCTCCTGGCGGTCTAACAGTGAGTCTGAGACAGGGCAAACCAAATTACTCCCACAATAACATTTACTTCTCAGGCATTTGAAACCTTTATCCAGCTATTGGCTCCGTGCAGCAGTACACGCTCTACTGTAAAGCAGCACAACAGGAAACGAGAAGTAATGAGGTCAAGAGTTAGAAAGATAGTGACCAAACGAGAAAAGACAAGGCATTGTGGTAATTAGTGAATGGACAGCAGAGGAGAAGACGTAAAATAAAGTATAATTAACAAAACTAAATTTGAATGTGATTTTGAATGAATTTGAACACGACAATAATATAGCCTCTTTTAAACCTCCTTTAAACATTACTTGTAAATTGGAACTCATTTTTACTACATCATAAACAGTTGATTAATCATATTTTAGAAAAGTATTTTTTAAGAAAAGTATTTTCATTAAATGTATTTGAAAGAATATAATTTACTCGTTTACTTTTTAAAACTTTTGCTAAAGAAGTAAAAGAGCCAACCATGCAAAGAAGCATTGACAATCAAAGTAATCAATAGAGAAAAATTAAGCTGTGATTGATTCTATATGAGACTGATTTAAACAGTAGCAGCTAAAATATTTTAATTACTTTGTATAGCAATGCAATTTTTACATAACAGATCAATGTCCTGAACATTGTCTACATTTATCACTGATTGGTAGAGATAATAGAGAGAAAACAGAAAAACCCCAGCAGTCAGTGACCCCTTATGAGCAAGTGCTTTGGCGACGGTGAGAAGGAAAATTTCCCTTTTAACAGGAAGAAACCTCCAGCAGAACCAGGCTAAGGTATGGGGGAGCCATCTGCCACAACCGGTAGGGGGTAAGTAGTTGAAGACAGAACAAAGAAATGCTTTGGAAGAAAGTTAAAAAATAAAGAAGAAGAAGAAGGAGTGAGTGATATATGTGGTAAGAAACATTTCCTATACCTATACTTGTGGCAGCTGAACTGAATCCTTCTTTTAGAGAAGAAGGTTGATTACCTTAGCTTGTAAATATTCAAATCATTGATGCTAAGATACTTCTGATCTCTTGTTGGATAATAGTCCTGACCCTACAGAGCTGTCCAAACAACAGCCTCAGAGCCACCTTCATCAAATAAACCACTAGGATTTTATTTGCATGTTATCTGTTGTCCTGACTACCTGCACTGGGGGAACCGGTTTTATATCCACATTAACTTGAATGCAGATAAAGTTATGTCCTACATTACTTCCACCTGTGCATACAAGAGGTTGTTTTATGGCCACTTTAGGAAAAGAATTGCTTCGGTTAAGTGTTGACAGCTGTCAGTTTTTGTTTTTGCATGCATATCTTTCATATTTTCTATTTGCAGTGTTCTATTTTTCTGTGTGGATAGCTTTGACACCTTTCCTCGACCAGCTTTCTCTATGATGTTGTCATCGATCGAGGTGTTCAAGATTCAAGATTCAAGAAGTTTATTGTCATGTACACTGCAAAAAACAATGGTTACACAGGGCAATGAAATTCTTATTTTGCAGGTTCCCTTCACACAACTAAATAAACAACTAACTAGAATAAATAGTAAACATACACATCTGGAAATCCCATGTGTGATCAGCTCAACAGAAACTTTTAAGTACTGACTATATTCATACTAGAGGAAATAATATGCACCCAGGAAGTGTGTATTGTGGTTCTCATCTCTGAATAGAAACTTTCAAGAAGATCGTTTCAAGAAGTACATCGCTTTTGTTGTTAGGACTTTAAATCTACTCCAACCCTTTAACAAATGTTCTTGTTTTTGTGCCGTATTCAACAGCAGACACAGGCTAAAGTCACATGAGGTCTGATTTCAGTTCATAATCTTTTATTCACATGACCAGGCTGACACATTAAGTATAAGTTATGTTGAAAACAACCTCTTCCCTCCAGTGTACATGAGATTAAATGTTTTGTTCTCAGCTGCGCAGTATCAGAAATATCTAAAACAAGCACTGTGTACGTGTGAACCCTGTAATGGCAGAGAAGTGACTGCAAAGGAGTTGCTGCAATTAAAAACCTGTGTTTACCTCAAGTCTCCTCCTCCTTCTATACATTTCAAAAACGTCCAGGATATCTGACACTAAGCTCCGCCACACCTCCTTTTTCTTGGTGTTTTGCTCTTGTGGGACATAATGTTCTTTTGGCCCTGAAAAGCGAGACAATTGGGCAACACTTTCAAGTCAAACTCAGTAGTCACCAGCTTACAGTGACCGTTGTTTTCCTACTCCGCAGCTCTGAGAGAGCTACAGCATGTGCTAATCTTTTGCTCATTCCTGAAAAAGAAAAAGAAAAAAAACATTCCTGAGCACTGCTTTCATGTTCGTTACATTATAGAGACCTGGCAGACAACCAACTCTACCAGCCAAAAAACTGAGCCACGTGCACTGTAGTACAGGACAGGATGGAGGGAAACTTGCATACGTCAGTGTAGATGTGTATAACATGCAGGGAATGGATTTGCATTAGCAGACCAATTCAGGAACAGCCTGAGCTGACTGCCTTCACACTTGGTCCATCAAAACCACTGAGAAATGGTCCAAATTATGACATGCACACACAAAAAAAATTTGCTTTTATTTTTATTAGATTACCTCAAATTCTGAATTTCAGTTCATGTTCAGTGAAAATGTAAAGACAGTGGACTAAGAAGGCACCATCACAAAGCTTAAAACAGAGCAGCTGTCACTACACAATCTATAACACTTCCTCATAATAATAATAATAATAATGTACTATTATTTATTTAGGACCAATATTGTATTTTATTCACTTATCATGCATTATTGTTTTTTAATATAAGTTAACTGATTTGATAAATCACAATGGCTTGTTTTACTGTGTGACTGTGTAAATATAATCCTCACGTGAAATGAGCCTGAGTCTCAGTCATTGGTCAAATAAATTCTTTCTCCCTTTCGAGAACAGAGAGCTAAATAAAAACATATTAATATGGTTCCAGCGATAAGTGGAGTTGCTGATTTTGCATCCTCATATTATCATCTTTTCCTCTACATTTGATAAGAATCTAGCTGTGGCTTGCGGTGATGGCGCTTAAAGGTACTGCAGATTGATTTAATTATTTGTTAAAATTCATCACGTCAGGCATTTTGGACTCTGTGTGCAGCCTCCATTGTCCAGGCAGAGATTCCACAACAAAGAGCATCATAGAGTGCCGAAACAAAGGGAGACAGATCATAAGCACTACAAAGCAACAAATAGATTTCATGGAACTCTGGGTTACAGCTGGAGGCGGAGTAAGCATAAACAAAGCTGTCCTTATTGCTCAATGTCTGGGGATGTTGTTTGTTCTTACTCGGTATTTTTCCCCTTCTAGAATATTTTCGGCAGCAGCTTGGCGTGCAGCCTCTGCTGCCTGCTCTCTGACCCCTCTGAAGTTACACTGATTTCCATGAAGTCAGGGGAGCTGCAAGCTGATCCTCTCCTCTCCTCAGAGTCAACAAGGTGCTGATCTGAACCAGGCCTGATGTCCTGACGTCAACTTGCCTGGATCCATATTAGACAAACGGGCGATGTGGACGCTCACTGGTCAGTTTATCAGCTTGAATTGACATCATGGCATAATTCATGACACACAGTTCAGTTCACAGAGCAGAACTGAACAGCAGGTCGCAGCAGATGGCCGCCCCTCCCTGAGCCTGGTTCTGCCGGAGGTTTCTTCCTGTTAAAAGGGAGTTTTTCCTTCCCACTGTCGCCAATGTGCTTGCTCATAGGGGGTCATATGATTGTTGGGTTTTCTCTGTATCTGTTATTGTACGATCTACTGTACAAATATTAAGCGCCTTGAATAAAAAAATAAATAAAATTGAATTGAACTGGTAGTCCAGAATGGTAAATGGACTGGTTCTTATATAGCATTTTTCTAGTCTAAGCACTTAAAGCACTTTACATAACTTGCCTCATCCACACAAACACTTTTTTCTATGCTCTTTCTATGTAAGTACTTTCTATCTAACATTTACACACATTCATACTTCGATTGATGCATTGGAGAGCAACCTGGGGTCAGTATCTTGCCCAAGGAAAAGCCAACCAAAAGTTTAAAATCCTGAAACTTCTGTGAGCAAGGCAGCGTAGAAACACAACCATATTTTCATCTAAGTGTGATTTTAATGAGGTTTCATTGTTGTATTTCCTTATAAAAAGGCATCTGTCTAGCAAGCGGGATGACAGTTTAACTAATGAACTCGGTTGACTTCAGTGCCACAAAGCCCTTATATCAATAACATGTGGACTTTGATTTTGTTCTATATTACTTTGACTATCAGTTCGACAGAAATAAATTCAGATGGTAAAATGATCACCCAGATACAGTTGGCTATGGTTTAAAATTGATCTCTTGAACTTGCTATAGTGCATGATTACACTCCTGTGTAGCATGAGATTATTGTTAACAATCTGAATTGCACCTAAAAACTGTAGCCTAATTATCTAACCACACTTGGCCTATTGTACACGCTTTGTAGATCACAGATTTGGTCTTTTCAGTGTTATAGCTGATAGAAAACCAAGGCAACATGATGTCTTCCTATTTAATCTTTCCTGCTAAAAAAAAAAAATCTTCTGTAATACTTCAGCCAACATTATAACAAGAATGTTTTCAGCCTTTTGCCATCGCTGGTTAGTTTCCTCTTTGGCATTATGTTGGCAGAGCTGTAGACTGTTTTGTTGTTGTTGTTTTTAGTAAGGAGATTTTTGCTCTTAGCCTTGCAAGAGCAAACTCAAATCTTTCTAGACAGCAAAATGCTAAAGACAAAACACGCTTTATTATTTTACCATGAACAAACCTCAACACTCAAACACCCAGCAACTTCCCCATAGTCAGCAAAAAGCCAAGCCTAAGGATGTCCTCTAAAACAACCTGATGATGTGTCCTCCCCCTTGAAATGCCCGGGTGCTGGAGGAAAAACAGCTCTAGCTTGTTTTGGTTTGTCTGCCACCATTTCATCTGGAGTTGCTGTGATCTCTTTGGAATGTGCAGTAGGTCAACGCTGATTTTAAACATGGCACAAAAACAAGCCAGGATGGCTGACTTCCTCCCAGCAACCTTGAAGAAGAACTTTGTTCTCAGCTCAAACGTTTTCTGACTGGATACATTTTGTTTTCCTCATTTATCTACAGAAGAGACAGGTAACAGTGAGTCCAAATGTGTCCTGATAAGGCTCACTGTGTCAGCACAAGATCTCAGACAGGTTGGATACAAGAAGGCCCGAAAGAGGAAGTTTGTTATCGAGAGTCCTTGTTCTGTCAACTGCTTTCCAACCAGTGTCTCAAAATGACTAATTATAAACTTAAAAAGTGCACAGAAGTATATGAAAGAAAAGCACAGATAAAAACTGCACAGCTCAGGCCAAGTAATTATAATTTTTCTTAAATGTATTTTGTGCTCATTTTAGTTTTTGCACATATTTATTGCTAAATGTCGCAGTTGTTCCATCTTCCTGGCACATGGCCTGGGAGTTGCCATATTTTCAGGATTATTATCTCAACGAGGCCTCATCGTTACTTTGTAACTGTGAATTTAACAAGTATTTAAAGCCTAGACTCAGTCAGTGAGTGGATTCACTGACTGATTTATCCACTGTGGATGAATGGTAACATATTCAACGTTAGCCGGACTGAAAAGAATGAGCAAAAACTCTTAAAATGTGATGACAGCTGTGTTTAGAAGGTCAGGAGCTCAAGGTGTAGTGGTCTACCCCAAAAAACACTTGCTTCACTTGTTTCACTTTAATAATTGCCAAATAATTCCCAAGGGAAGTTCTTCAGCAGCAGAAATTTGAGACAACTTGTCCTAAAAAGAGGAACACAGTTTGACATCTTTGGCATCATTGTGTCAGTTTAACTTCTTCATTCACGTAAAAATCCCATTAGCCGCTTCCGTTTTGTGAGTCATTGTTACCATGCATTGTGTCATATTAGCACATCTGGATTTTAAACAAATATTTTTTTTTTTTTTTTTATTGATCATTTTTATCTCGGGGAACTGGAGGATCCTGTTGGTCCTGTTGGAGCTGTCAGAGTTGCGCTGCAAGTCCGACACTCAATATGTAGTTATTAAGTGTTAAACCTATTCAGCAGAATGTCCTCTACAATTAAAATAAATATAGTTTGCATCCTGAGTGCCTATTGGCCAGCGTAGGTGAGGTGAGTTAATATGTGCTTATGGATTGGTGAGTTTGCTGATGCAGGGAGTGTTTCTGATGATTCAACTGTTTGTGTGTGTCTGGAAGTACGATCGGCCAAGGCATTCAGCAGCCATTCAACAGTGTCTGGACAACAACTGTGACAGTTCACAGTGACTTAGACACACTAAATATATACTCATGTAGCAACAAGATGACATTATGACACAAAACACATGCAGCAGATAATGCATATGCAGTAACACAAAGACAAGATGTGAGTTTGGAAATAAAAGCACATTTTAACTGATAAATTGACACAGTTATAACTTACATCTTGTATATTAAACATGTTGTTTACTGGATAATTAGTAAGTACGTAAGTGAAATTGCTGTTTTTTACATACCAAGCAGATCCCTTTGGTCCTTGTTGTGATGTAAATTTTAATGCTATGGCATACAGCAGTGTTTTAGTGCTTCTATATATCACACACAATGAAAAGACTACTCAGTTTACTCCATTTTTAAGTGGAAGAACTTGTCCCTGCGCGGAGTCCTGACCGTCAACATCCCAGTCTCCAATGTTCTTGTGGCTAAATTATACTCCAGAAACTTTTAACCAGAAAATATGCTTTCCAGGCAAGAGGCACCTCGGTGTTCCCAAAGTGGCGCTGCTGTTTTTACACTCATGTGATGTTATGCATGTAAAACAACAAGTTTACATGACATCCCGACAGACGTTTTAGCTCCCTAGAGTTAACTGGAAGTCCAGCATAAACTAAAGCAATCATTTTTCTCAGGCAAGTCACATAAGCACACTTGTGGATTTGTTTGCTTACGGCTTGTGGCACACAACCACCTTGTATTGCAGAACACTGATGCCTAGAAATCCAAAATGGAATTAGTGATCAGGAATGCGCTGCTTACAACTTGTCCTATCTATGATCAAGTGTAAAGGAACATCTTTGTTTCCATATGGAGCGCTGTAATTATATTAACCTAATTTAGGGCTGAACAAAGATGGCAGAGGAAACGATCACTTGGTGGTCAAAGGCCTTTTTTGTTTTTCGTTTTTTTTCCTCTGTCTTTGAAAGTGGGAGACATAAAGGGCATGTACAGACTTCTTGAAATGTATTGCTGACCAAATTATCCTTCAAACATTCCTGAATTTGCTTGTTAATGACGCAATCAAAGCATGACAACAGGCATGTGGTTAGGGTTAACGTTTACATCATCAGTCTGCATCTTGTGTCGTTCTCTTTGTCCTTTACTTTAGAAGAAATAGGACATTTTTTCTTAAGTTTTTTGTTAATGTTTGCCATTGGTTGTTTTCTGCGTCCTTAAGAAAATTCACAATTTTATGTTTATCTACAAAGTAAAATACTTTACATCATATTTTAACCTGCATGGAGGTATGCAAGTTAAAATATGTGACTCCACATTGAGTGTTTCCTTCCAAAATAAGGCCTAAACTTTTTTAAAAGAATGACGGGTCACTCAGAACATGTTCAAAGTCACGTAATAAGTAAAACTGTACGTGCACATACTGCAAATAACATAATATTTGAACTATGATTGGCACACATTGAACCAGATGAGCTGGTCTGATACAGCAGGAGCCGAAAATAAACTTACGAAACATTTCAGTGACTCATCAGGACAAATGGAAAACATCGGCTCGCCTTAAAGAATCACGCTACCCACAATTTCAGGACAACAGCAACGGCACTTCTGTCCTCTTGTGTGGAAGAGTTTGTTTTTAAAAAACCACACAGGATCACCGAGAGGCCACCGCAGAACATCAGGAAGACATCTGCATATCACATGCCTCAAATCATTTTCACCTCAAATACAAAAGGTCATTTTAACTTTTAATTTGAACTGTGTTTCTGCCGTTCTGCTTTGCAGTCTCCAAGGATTCATATTCTAAAAGACATTTCTGAATAAGTCCACTGAGATTAAAGTAAGAAATAATAAGGTAATAAGGTAAAAATGGCTGAATTCAAGGCATAAAATCCAAACTCTATCTGTTTACAAGAATGAGCTGTGTTACAGATTAGTTTTGATTTATTTATTTAAATTTTCTAATGCTGGAAAAGGCTAAGCTGTTAAATTCACAAAACTAAAGAAACACCCTGTTTATATTCAGTGGCGTGTGTTACAAGATAAGTGAGGCGTTTTTACTTCTGCAAGTAACTTCTTTTATTTACAACTAGAAGATTAGAAGATGTATGCAGCCAGTGCATCTTCCTTTCATCTTTCTCCTTTCTTTTCCCAGCACAAAGTGAACTTGGTCTCTGGATTAACTCTAGGCCTTCAAACACATGCGGTGACAGTGTTAGAAGGGCTGAATTCTGTCCTTTTGGTGGGTTTGCAGCCAATCTTATAAACCCATACCCATATTTTAAACTCACTTCAATATTATAATACATGTTATGCTTACGGCCTTGACTTAAAGTCTTATTTAAGTGAGTGAAATATAATTAAAGACAGGTGTCAAAGCAAAACATATCTGTGTACACAAGCTTACTCAAACAGAACAAGCATCGTCTGTGCACACAACTATATTAATATTGCTGCTGTCACATATCCTGCCCTCTCTGGACTTTGAGCATGGTGCAAGGCAACATGAAAGGTGTAGTTTTGTTTAAACCATTGTTTCATCTTCTGCTTTTTCATTAGGATTAGTGCTGTACCTAATCTTTGCATCCATTAGTAAGCTTTTGTCTAACATTTTGGTAAACTCATGAGTAGAAAATGGTTTTACTTTAATTCCACTTATTTTAAAAGTGTGAAACTTTTCAGCAACACTCATATCCTACATCCACACTCCTCTGAACATCCCACGGTCCTTAATTGCCGTTTGCAGAAGAAACCCTTGAGAATTTCCTCAGCTTGGCTTTTAGCCATGATTATAGCTACGCTTGTTTGCTCCAATGTGTTACATGTTTACATGGTGGGAAAAACAAAAACTGGGATCCTTGCTAATTATTCATGTAAACAAAGTCCAAAGTGCCCAACATGAATGAAAAATGAAATCCGCAGTGTGGTGTGACTCCATTTTTAGTTTATGGAGCTCCAAAAGCACAGAGAAAAGATCGATTGCGTAAGTGCACAATATTATAAATGTCACTGGCAGAACTTCAGTCTGTAATTATCATTCTGAATCACTGAGCCTAGCTAGTTTCTCCACTGAACCCTGCCCTTGGCAGTAATACAGTTTTGACTCATGGTGTTGGAGATGCTGTTCCAATTCATTGGCACGCAGCTTTGCTAAACAGAAAATCT
>VVHJ01010228.1:12387-25285 GCA_015107715.1 Tylochromis polylepis | reverse complement strand
CTACAGGCCTCCTCCACGTCTCCTGATGTACTGGCCTGTCTCCTGGTAGCGCCTCCATGCTCTGGACACTACGCTGACAGACACAGCAAACCTTCTTGCCACAGCTTGCATTGATGTGCCATCCTGGATGAGCTGCACTACCTGAGCCACTTGTGTGGGTTGTAGACTCCATCTCATGCTACCACTAGAGTGAAATCACCACCAGCATTCAAAAGTGACCAAAACATCATCCAGAAAGCATAGGTACTGAGAAGTGGTCTGTGGTCACCACCTGCAGAACCACTCCTTTATTGGGGATGTCTTGCTAATTGCCTATAATTTCCACCTGTTGTCTATTCCATTTGCACAACAGCATGTGAAACTGATTGTCAGTCAGTGTTGCTTCCTAAGTGAACAGTTTGATTTCACAGAAGTGTGATTGACTTGGAGTTACATTGTGTTGTTTAAGTGTTCCCTTTATTTTTTTGAGCAGTGTACTTACCTGCTAGTTAGTGCTGAAGTACAGACATCTTGGGTGTGCTGTACCACATGTAAGTTGCATTGTGTCAAAAAATCAAAAAGGGACCAAAAGCACAAACACAATGGAGGGGTCAAGATCAGTGACTGAAATAAATCTTCGCAGCAGTGCAGCCAGCTTAAAACCTATTCAGAATTTCCTATATGTGCAGAAAACCACATGAAATATCTATTATTGTAAATTTAGCTGAGTTTAATCATCATTGCTTTGCATCATATTCAAGAACAAAGAACAAGAGCAAAATCAGCAGCTGATTGCACATAAAAATTATTGAATCAACAAACAAAGGCATGCATGCATGAAAGAGAGGAACACTCTTCTACTGTTCTTGCTGCCAGTTGGAAGGTGGACAGTTGTGCAGGACTGCCAGCTTCATAGCCACAAACAATTACCACCTACATAACAAACCATGCACATCTGTGCTCCATTTTGCAGATACCCAAAGTAGATTCTGTGCACTCGGGCATGTGCGCAAGCAACCCACTTATATAGTATATACTGAAACTTTATTTAAGACTGCTGTTTAAAAAAAAAAAAAAATTAAAAATTCCCCATTTTTGTAAGCTGTAGGTAGCCACCACAACTTGTGTTTCTTGGTTTCCTTTAAATGCTACACTGAGCTTTGCTGTCATCTGCAGTACATGGCATTATCCACGGCTTCAAAGATAGCAGCAAGTGCAAAAGAAAGTTTGAGTTGTGCACATCAGCACCATTGTGGGCATGACTGTCTTTAAGATCATAATACGTGTGCCCTTGGGCTTTTGTTTCAAATTAACCTATAAAATGTCTGCCACAGCCCTGATGAGTTAGAAAAAAAAAAAATAAAAAAAAATAAAAAAAATATACATATATATATATATATATTGTTTGTTTCCTTTTTATTTTTTTAGTTAACCTGGGGATCTTAATATGGAAATCACTGGGGATTAATTAGCTTTGAGTGCCAACCTCAAGTAGCCATACCTGGAACTGTAGATTTTGGCACTTTGTGTTGGCTTATATTTTCAGCCTTGGAAGATTCTGCTTTATTGTAATATAGGGCTCATAGTGCTAAAGGGGAGCTGCAGGTTATAAACCAAAGCACTGTAAGAATATTCGTATTATATTTTTTGGCTGTCTGTCTGACAGTTGTCAACATGTTCACTAAAAACAAACTTATCAGCCCACATTGACACTAGAGAAACATTCCACAAAGTCCTCTTTTTGCTTTTATAAAGCTGAGCACAACAGAGTCCACACGATGTAATTACTTTTTCAGATGACTGCAGCTTCTGCCATAGGAATCCAAACAATGTTTTACATACCAGCACATATTAATTAAAAATGGCATGACAGCTGCCACCCAGAACAGATAGAAAAATCTGTTTCTGGTGTTTAGCACAGGCACACATTAAAGCGTAACAGAAAGCTGAATTACTGTCTATAAAGATCTGGGTTTGCTTCAGTCAAGCATTTCCAGGACATTTATTCAGGAGTAACTGTAATTTTCTTGGAGGAGAAAAAATACCCAGAGCCAAAGCATCAAGTCAATCTGCCTGTCTTACAAACTTAGACAGACCAACTTTATTGGGAGATGCATTAAAGGACACACTTCCACGAGTAAGACATTACAGAGGTTGCCTCACACCTTTGGAAACTCGCACTAGAGCTCTGTTTGAAGATACAAAAAGAGAATCCAAAAGACTCAGCTTTTTCCCAACGTGTTGCTTACTTAAAGAGAAGTTACACCACCCTCGGGCAACTTCAATCCTGGGTATGCAGGGTATCCCAAAAGATACTTTCACACCTGAGTCATTTATTATCATGGATATATAGTTCTCAAGTTATCACTTCATTCTGAGATTGTATCTTTGATCAGTGACACCCCCAGGCGTGTCATTAATGAGGGGAGTCATCTTATTCATCAACTGAAGGGTTGAAGTGATAAATATCAAACGAGCCTCGCAGGAGGCTGTGCATCCTCTTTTACAAACTTAGGACAGAGCTTTATTCAGCTTCCCTGACTTAACTCAGGCTCTCTATAAAGCCCAAAGTACATATGCTGCAGCTTAAAGATTTGGTGCCTAGAACCATAGCTCAACCTGACATACTTTCCTTTATCCATTATTAAAACACATAAATAAATGTACAGACAGAAAATCATTTATGATGAATGCACTGCAGTTAAGCTCTGTCGCAGCTATGTACATTTACAATATATAAGGGTATACCATAGCTGAGTCCATAAAACCTGCTTTTTGAGCATGGATTCATCTATCTGTTTGACAAGTTGACAGGAACAAATTAATATATTTATGTGTGCAGGTTACTGGTACATACATAGTTTAAAACATATGCAATACTCAGTAAAAATGGTTGCAGATCTACTTTTTCAATAAAGTGCTTCTACAACGACAAAACGAATGTAGATGCATTTTTGGTGCCAAAATAAATTTAATTGGTACTGTCCAAAATATTGCATTTTTAAATATATCCATTACATTTTGCAGTAAACTGAAACAAACATGACTGATTGAACATCCATGCAGTCTTGTGATAAACTAAGTACACCCTTATTGCTTTCATAGGAATTAAGAATAAAAATAACAACCAGGCGCTGATAATCAAGTGCGCTTGATTAATCAATCCTCAGCAACTGTGAGCACCTCGATAAAAGCAGGAGTTTTGGCAGTTGGATGGTCAAGGGCATTCTGGTGTGTGTTAACACAATGGAACAAGTGAACATCCCAGCAAATTCACCTCAAGGTCAGACCGTGAAGTGCTCAGAAGAGCTACATCTCAGACTCTAGTTAAGGCCTCAGTTAACATGTTAAATGTTAAAGGTCATGACAGTACAATTAGAAAAAGACTGAACAAGTATGGCTTGTTTGGAAGGGTTGCCACAGAACGCAGTCTCTCTCTCTGAAAAGAAACATGACATCCGAACAAATCTCAAGATTCTGCCCAACCCAGGATATCAGCACAAACACCTGATACCAGCTGTCAAGCACAGTTATGGAGAGTTGATGATTTTGGCTTATTCTGCACACCAAAGTATTATAGAGTCAAAGGTGTCCAACAACTAAAGTTTGGCTGAAACTGAGTCACTCAACAGGACAATGATCCCAAACACAGCAGCCAATTTACAACCGAATGACTGCAAAAGAAAAGAATCAAGTTCCTGCAAAGATCCAGACAAAGTCCAGACTTCAACTTGATTGAAATGCTGTGGCAGGACCTTAAGAAAGCTGTGCATAAATGAACACCTCCAAAGCTCAATGAACTTGACCAACTTTGTAAAGAAGAGTGGGCCAAAATTCCTCTAAAATGATGTGAGAAACTTATAAAATCACACAGAAAACAATTACTTCAAGTTATTGCTGCTAAAGGTGGTTCTGCAAGCTGTTGAATCACAGTCTGTCTCAGTATTTCACAAGACTGCAAAGAGTCCAGAGAGAACTTTCTTTTTTACAGGCCTGTACTTAAGTGGTTTTACTGTTTCAGACACATGGCCTTGTGGTTTGTAACCTTTTCAGGAGTACAAACCCCTTTTGTGGGTAAACATATTTTAATGCCTCACCTTAGTTTTCTGAAACCTGATCTGATCACCCACTGGCACAGGCCTCTTGTCCTTACAGAGGGGAGAAACAATTCCTAGCTCTCTATTGCCTTTTGTGTGGCTTTGTAAAGACACAACCTTGTAAATTCCACCTACAAAATAAAAGAAAAAAAAGACTGAATGCTTTTGTGAGCTTTTGTGTGGTGGGATTTGCTACCAACAGTCTAAAAAGGCTAAAATTTATGCATGTGCAAGTGCATGAGAAAATATAGTAGTTTGCTAAAATAAGCATTTGTTATAGGGAATTCTAATATTTTTAGTAAGCTAAAAGCATTTTGTCTGTGGTTCAGCCCTCCAGTGCATACCACTGGGCTGATTGTTTCTAGACTGTGAGGGGTTGCCAGGCAAAAGATACTGAAACATGGATGTTTAAATTTTCTGTAGTAAAAATGGATAGCAGCAAAGCATCCCTTCTTAATAAACCCTGATGGCCTTCAAACACTCACCACATTTTCAAAACACAGTCTTGTTGTGTGAAATTTCTGGAGTGCCTCCTTTCTTATGTGATTAAAGTTCTTGGTAGCTTCAAATCACATATCCATATTATACACTGAAAAGTAAGATTTTCTCCACTTGTAATCAACAGGTTCTGTGAAATATCAAACATTCTGCAAAACAAAAATTTAGCTCAAATAACCAGGTACTCATTTTGATGCTAGAATAATTATCTTTCTTCCAACACTCCATAAGTTGTCAGACCGTATTTACAAAAGGTTTCAGATCCCTAATTACCAAGCCTTAGGACATCATTAATCATTAGCTCAAAACAGTTTTTACTCTGTGAAAACAACCACCTGAAACTATTTTGAATTATGCATGTTACATAGAAATGGCTCGCACTGCAATAATTTGAATAAATTATCAAGGTTTAAATGCATATCAGAGAAAATGAAGTGTTGTGTTAAGAATTAAGGAAAACACTTTTGCATTTGCATCATTGCACGTTATGTTGGCACATCTGATTTATTTGATCCATCATTTATACCTGCTTGTTCTTGTGAAGGGTCACTGAGGGTCACTGTGGAGCCTGTCCCAGGCTAAGACAGGTTAGATAAATGAATTAAATGATTTAAACCGTATGGACCAGTATCATATTATTATATTGCATGGTTTTGAGAACATTTACATTTCAGTTGTTTCTTATATAATTGGCTGGGTTTTTATGTCTGGCAGTCTCAACCAAGGCCTGATCAGAAAAAAGAAAAAAAAATAGATCAAAGTCTGTCTGTTTAGTCCAATTAATGCATGTCAGCAATAGATTGATGCTATTTTGACATGACCTTTGCCATGTTGAGTAAAAATGATTAAGGACAACGCCTACTGTGATTTAACATTTGAGAAACCATGTAGTTTATTGATTGTGTCTTCACATCCAAAATCATTAGAGAGGGCAGACTTCTTGGAATATATTTGATTCCATCTGATCACTTTATATTCTCAAGTCTGTATTGCTTTACACAGCAGGGTACAGGAAATAATGGAATTGCTATTTTATATGTATTGTATGCTTCATAAGACTTACATATGTCTCATACAATTAATTTTTCCTTTCTAACAACCTAATTATTAATCAAATATGAATGAAGAAGATAAGCCTTTTAGGACTTCAAAATGAAACAAACTTGTACTGTTGAAGGGATTGGTATATGCAAACGTAATATTCTGAAAGTGTGAGTGATTTAGGACTAGACTTCCCCAGCACAGGAGGAAAACACATCTCCAGACCAATTAAAATATTGTAAGCTACACTGGATGATATAACAATACTTTATATGTGAAAGTTGTAATGCTAAGCTCCCTGCCGTTTCCTCAAACTATGGTTTAATTGGTGTCTTTTGATCGAGGCTAAACAAGCAAGATTCTCCTGACTTGGTTCAGCTGAGGACAAGGAGAACAAACTGTTGGCTGGAAAGGATCTGTTATATGGTAATTTAAGTATGTTTTTGATTACTCAATAAATCCTCCATGTGCAGATATTCCGGGCATTCTGAACAGGAAGAAGAAGATACAGACTCTTTTTAGTACAGCACATTCTTAAGTATTATAGACATGATATGACTCTTTGAAGAATGACAGCTATTGTATTTTTAATGAATATGAAAAATAAATAAATAAATGTAATATTTGGGTATTTTTATTCACAGTACAGCCATCAAAAAGCTGTGGTCATCCATCTAAAAAATTTAGCAGGAGTTTTACCTATATACAGTGACTGCACATATTTGTCTTAAACATTCATGAATTATAAATATGTGATTAATTATTCATGCCCTTGCTTGCTGTGCTAATGTGAACAAAATGACCTTATTCTTCATCCGCTTACTGTGTATCTCAGCTATGACACTGCATGCCACACTGTTTAAAAGATAAAAAACAAATTATAAGCAGAGATGCAGCAAACTGGGATGCAGCCCTGTTAACAGTGATTGTGTTTTTAATCAATATTTCTAACTGGTACTCTAAGTTTGAAGAGGAAAATTAACAATTTGGGGTTTGCCCCATTTAATCCCTGACCTTTATGGATGATTCAAATATTTCTTTTTACTGTGGGATGCGTGGAGATCCATCAGTGATGCATAACACCCACACTTTAAATTATCATGTCAGTCCGTTTTTCTTCTAGCTGCCTTATGAGTAGATCCTCTAGCTATTGATTCTGATTCATTGGTTTATCTGCCTTTAGGTATGTCAGTCAGTGCAACTGTTTAAGTCAGGATTTATATCTATAAAAATAAAAAAAAAAACCTTTCATATCTCATGAAAAGAGGAAATCAAATTTCTGAAAATTAACACTCTAATATGAAACAGTACGCCCGGAGGGTGAAAGCTCAGTTTTCCCTGTGGTGCATGATGAACTATGGGCTGACTCCTCGTGGTGAGTTATCGATCCACTACCAGGATCACCTTCTGGCCATCATCTTTAGGCATCATTAACAAGGACTTATTACGTGAATAGGGCATTAGAGTGCTGTGCAGAGGAAACCCACGGCGAACATGGAGGACATGTTTTATGCCTGACTGGCAAAATCTTGCTAAATAGAATCGATAACTGAATTTAGGCTGAAGATAAAACACTTTAGATACCATACAGAATTTAGTTCAGTCATACAATATTTTGGGCTGATCGTTTGAACAAAAAGTAGATAAAATCACACAATTTTCATGAGTTGTTCATCATAAGTATAGCAAGTATAAGTATAGCATTACCAGCTATTATATTATATTATATTATATTATATTATATTATATTATATTATATTAGCTTGGAATTTTGACCCATTGACCAACGTTGGCAGCAGCAGCGAGTCTATAAAAAAATCTCACTGATGAATATTTGTAATGCCAGAGTCAGCTCACTGGAAGCATTAGCACATGTCAGCCTATCATGTCCATATCGGTCTTTATGTTATCTGATTTCTGTTATTTAAGGCATTAACTTTCCAACTGGGTGGTGGGAAGTGAAATGCAATTAAGACAGAAATTAATTTACTCACAGTTGTTCAACAGAGAGAAGTTGCTGAGCGATTACTAAGAGGTCACCAGATGTTTCCTTTTCAGTCACTGTTGCTTTTTACAATATTCTGTAGGCAAAAACTGATTTCCTTCTTAATCTTAAGAAACAAAAGCCTTGTATAAAAAGAACTGAATGAAAGAAAATTAATTTCATTTTCCATTTCATTTAGATCTCATAAATGACCGAGTCTGTCTTATTCGGTGATGTCAAAAAAATGTCCAGCGCTGATACAGAGAACTAATTATCTTGTGCCTGATTTAGGTCAGTGAAGATCTTTTCTTCTTGGAGTCTACCATGTAATTTTCCAACAACAATCATTTTTACACGTGACAGAATTCCCTCAATGGTGACGTCTGATTTTACAGTTTTGCATACCCAACATGTTGTAATATATACCGATGTACAGATTTTATCCATCTAGCCATCCATTCTCTCTAACTTATTCATTTCAGGGTCGTGGGGGGTGGAAAGTCAGCGCCTAGCTACAGATTTCATGTGAAAATAAAGTTTAACTGAATGTGAATTTGGTGGCAAAATATCCAGCTTAATGACGAACATGTTCAAACATGTATGTTACTCTTCGCCCTTTCATCCTTTCTGCAGCTGTCACACTTGCTTGTTAGCTTGTTATGGTGTGTGCGCGTGTGTGCATGTGCATGCTTGTATACACAGAGTAAATATTTTGTGAGGAGAAACACTTGTGATGCCTGTAATGCATGCAGTGTTTCCTGTCTATATCAGCCAGTCATATTTCACAGCCACAGCGAAACCAACAAGAATCTTCTTTAGCACATTTTCAGTTTGCCTTCTGATCTGGAGTGTGAGCTTTTCTACAAAATGCTGAGGTTGCTGTTTCCTGGATGAAAGGCTAGTTAACAAGTGGATTTAGGAAACAGAGTTTGTTTTTAACCTCGACTTGAGTTTTGAATCCAATATTTTGTCTTGCTTTGAATCTCCATGGGCATTACTAGAGGTGGGTGGATCGATCCAAATATTGATGGTATCGCTATCAACAGTGGTTTGCAATCGGATCAGTACCAGAGGATCGATACTTTCTATCATCAAGGTTCAGTACAGTATGTAGTCCACCGAATTGTGTTAAATAAGTTACTTTTTTGGAGATGAAAATATGATACCAATATTTGCAGTACTGAACACCACTGTTACCAAAGGCATTATGTCTAATGGGGTAACAGGGGGAATGTCCCATGATCTGAAAGCAGATAGGACCACTCGACAGGACTAGCCAATGGGCCCCTCAACATTACACAGAAAGCACATATTTACATAGTTACATTAAAGTGAACAGGTTATAAAAGTTCAACTATATGTTTAAGTCGTGGTTCCTAGCTTTTGAACCAAAGTTAATTTTCTTTATGCAGTATACACTTCCTTATCAATTGAATTTTATCTCTGCAAATATTTATCCAGTCCTTTACCCTCCATTGATTAAAACAGGCACCCTTTTTCTGAAAAGTTTTGATGGCAGATGGGCATGCTGGGAAATATATTACTTGTGCTTCCTGACCTTGTTTTTGCCTGCAGACCTGCTGACATCAGCTATGCAACAATTTGTTTTTCGGCAAGTGTCTCATGGAGCAGTTTGTTGGTGCAGTGGCATTATAAAATATGTTTAGCAAGCCAAAGTAAAAAAAGTGGTGCTCAAAAGAGAAAGGAGAGAAGAGAACATGGCGAGTATACCACCAGGACTTTGAGCAGTACTGTCAGTGACTTTGGCCAAAAGAGAAAGTTCTGTTTTTGTAAAGGGTTGAAACATTGTTACCGTTTACATGTTAAAAATATGCACTCATACTGTAATGTGTGTGTGTGTGTGTGTGTGGGTGTGTGTGTGTGTGTGGGTGTGTGTGTGTGTGTGTGTGTGTGTGTGTGATATATCTAGAAGCTGGTTGTGCTTGTTTGGTACAATAACCTGTGGTTAATGGGCCTCTCTCATTTGTTTCATGCTATAGACATTACATCTGTCTTCATGTCACTTTTCCAAGGCGCTGAATATCTATTGTGTTTTTTCGTAGCCTGGTTAAAGAAGATGATGTGAGTTTACAGCATAAGTTTGGATAAATGTGTCAGTACCCCAACCTCTGACTGTAGTTGCTGTCCACAGTGCTGATCAAAAGCTGGAATGATGATATATCATTTTTGCAATGTATATGTGTGTGTGTGTGTGTGAGAGAGAGAGACAACAGTTATCACTGGGTTGTTATGCCTGTGGATGTTACACCTATAGATACTGTAATCATCTACTATTTTAGGTAACAGAGATTAGCTAAAAGCTAGCGCTCATTTAGACACATTCCCCTTTATCTGCCAGTAAGCCTGCTGGGTATTTTGACCGACGCATAGAGATCAAAAACATGATGACATACACCAACCTATAGGAGGAGGTCCATCGGGTGTTAAAAACATCTGGATGTTCAGTCATGTGCGACTGTACAGATTTTACTTTGTATTTACTTTAGTTAAAATACTTTTAGACAGAAATTGATGCTCCTTATTTTACTGTGATTGCTTGGCTGACCTCTGCAGACTAAGATCAAAGTTCACCCTAGTTCAGTTTTCCCTTCAAATTTGCACATTCAATCATTGCTCTAGTAGCTAATGTGGAATCATGCTATTCTGTAAAATATCAAAGTGCCTGACTAACATCCAAATCTGACCTGCTCAGTATTTAATCATTACCAGCATTAGTTGAGTGCACAGCAATTTCACTGGCCTGCAGGCTAATCTGACACACCTTCATTCCAGTATCAACAAAAATTCAATAAAGCTTGTTTACTTACAGGATGTTTATTACTCGGGATTATATTATTGTGTTATGTAACTTCAAGGGAAGTGCAAAGGATTCAGAGCAAAGGTGTGGATAAAGGGAGCTGAATTCAAGTGAGCTGAGAAATATATCCGCAACTGAATATTTATCTTCACACCAGACTCATAGTTTTAAATGATCAGTCCTAACTAGAACTGAAGTATTTTTAATACCATGCATTTTGTATTTGCAAGAAAAAATGTGCCTTCCTGTTACTGAAAGATACTGGGATGCCCTGTTGCTTCAGGGCTCAAAGATCCTAATAATCTAATATTAAAAATGAGACAGACTTTTCACTGGGGCAGATGGGTCTTTCTGTACATCCTGAAGCGATAATCAAACATCTCAGAGAGCATCCCTTAGTATTCACAGTCTGAAATGATGAGTCCCATCTACATTGCTTAGTAAATGCATAATTTCATGTTGCATTAGCCCCAAACGAATTAAGATGCGATCATTCCCTCAAATTTTTATGATTTCTATGGTCTAGTGCAACACTGCTTTCCTGGTTGTCCTTCTTTACATTTCACAGCCCTGAATTATGTCTAATTGCACTTATGTGGTGCATTTTAAAGCTGATTTTAACAAGCAAGCAGCTCCCTAAACATAAAAACACACCGAGGGAGTGTTTATACCGAATATTATGAGATTCACTCTACTTGTTTTTGTTGTTTTTTACTCTCACGAGGAAATATTTCACAATATAACAAGATGCTTTTCCTCACAGATTTTCTTCATTATAACTGTAAAACTTTTCCCTCCTCGTCTAACAAAGTTACCTCATTGTTAAAAGATGTTGAAAATCACTTTGATGCTATAGTGTGATAAGTAGCTCAGTGTTGCCATTTGTGGGTAGTGCATTTAAATTGGGTCAAATCATCTTCATGAATATAAGACAGACAAACAGCCCTGACGTAATGAGAGCATCATGTTAAAAAAAAAAGGTTAGAGATAAAATGTGTGATGTGCTGTATTATATATTTAATAAATGTTGTGGCTGTTTGTGTGCACTTGTATTTGTTTTGTTGCCTGAAACACTGCATTTTATGAATACTTGGTATACGATTAACCAAAGGTCGTGTTGGGGTTATGTGACCAGGGAATTACAGTAAGTTAACGCGCAGTCCTCTGAGGTGCTCCAAACAGGATTTGGTGCGTTACAAATGTTCATAGCTGCTAAGATCATATTGTGCCTGCTCTGTTGGATTAGTTTTCTAGCCTTCCCTCTTATTACTCCCATCGATTAGATTCATTAAAAGACGCGGAATGGTCACAGAGGGTTCTTCTATGTCGTGCACCAACAGCGGATTGATGACATTAAAAGGAAATAACCTCAAGTGTGTGGCCAGTATCGTTCTACTCCGCCCACACTCCCCGCGCCCCCAGCATGTGTCTCCACTCTCATGTGCGATAGCGTGCGTTACCGAGGATGCATAAATGGCAGAGGACAGTACGCGCCCCTGGATGTGAGCTGCTGAAGTCGCAGCCACTCCACTCCATGTTTTGCCCTGCCCTGTGCGCTCTGCTCGCTGTGCAGCGTGCGTCTCCGCTGCATTTCGCTTTCCTCACACTGACATAAACACTGGGCAGCGGTGTGTGCGTGCGCTGGAGAAGTTGTTGGCACACTGAGCACCAGGTAGCTTCTTCACGAGGATTTTGTTCAGATTTGGACCGATCTGACTCGTTGGCTATTTCTTTTCTTTTCGAGGGGAAAATGAGGTGGAAGCACCAGCATCTAAAGTGAGGAGTCTCTCTCCCTCTTTCTTTAAAAAAAAAAATGAAAATCTGATCGCGCAGACTGGAGAAATCGTTCAATCAGGCTTTGTTTTGTTTTTGGATTTCTCTCATTCTATCGGATCTCTTATTTCTCTGTGAAACATTATCAAGGATTTCACTGATGTATGCGATGTGGAGACTGCAACTCGCCTTATGTACTCTGTCGGTGCTGTCCCTGTCATCCGGTGGTGAAAGCAAAGCGCGGAGCTGTAGCGAGGTTAGACAAGCTTATAACGCTAAAGGATTCAGCCTCGTCAATGTACCTCATCAGGAAATATCAGGTAGGCGAAACTGACAAATCATCGATACGTTTGGCCCCCTTCACCACGTGTCACGTCTCGTTTCTCCCCCTCAAATCAAACAATTTCACAATAATCTCTGTGATCTCCCTCAGACTTTTAACCATTTAATATGTCCCGTCACTAACATGCTGCATTTCACCCCTCGTTTTAATAACGGATTCATGTAGAGTCCGCCACGGTTTCATGAAAGTACCAGGCTTTTCTCCAAATATATTCCACGATGTCGACTTTGTCAAAGCTTTTATCCGAACTTATTCGTCGGTATTTGAAAAGTGTCAAGTGAATGGCATTGCGACCGAATGGGTCCATATAGCCTCTCTCTCTCGCTCCCTTTTTTTTTTTTTTTTTTTTTTCTTTTTTTATGTAC
>VVHJ01010227.1:23322-43102 GCA_015107715.1 Tylochromis polylepis | reverse complement strand
TTCTCTTTTTTTTTCTTTTTTTTTTTTTTTTTTTTAATAACTTAGTAACTGGCCCTCTCGTGGACACACTGAATATGCTTTCAGGAATGGATTGTGATTTGGGGCATTGTGATCTGCATGCACAATAACCCATTCTATCGTTTGCACACTTTGTGACCCGGCTGCCATAGCTAAACGAATAAAGAAGATGCAAATATTGGTATTTTAGGGCGATTTGGTTTAATACTGCGGTAACGCAGTTTCAAATTATAGGGTATTAGAGGAGGATGTGTACAGGTGCTACAAGCTCACGGGGGTGTTATGTGGTCAGTGATGTGTTTCCTTGTTATTTCTGCTTAATTATTGTGCGTTACAGATGCAGCCATATCCTATGCATATGGATTAAACATCAATTATGAGAAATGTGTTTGCACTGTATGCCTTTTTGGTCATCAAAACGTTGAACTGTTCTTTACCTCTCTCGTGGTTTGGGTGTAGAATATGGCTCTGTCAATGTGACATGTAATGCAAAATTTAGATGTCAAATCTTTGATGTAATGTTGGATGTAATGGCCCAGTGCATCAGTGCATGTGGCTTGGCTATCTGGTTTTTGATTCATGTGCTGTCAGTGAATCTGTTAGTGATGTTGAGAGTCAGGACCAAAAAACCTCACATAAACCATCCTGGTCCATAATCATGTTTGCTGGTGTTTTACCACATCTTGTTTGCTGACACTGAAATATTAGGAATGACGTGTGCCACTGCCTCATATGATTTGATAATGATGTCCTCGCTCTCTCTCTCTCTCTCTCTCTCTCTCTCTCTCTCTTTGAACCCCAGCAGTGAAAGGTCCTCATTTTGCAGCCATGTGTGGACGGGGCCGGACGGTCTCTCTGTATCTGTGGGCTTGCTTGCTTTTTACCAACAGCGTACTGTGTGGGAAAAGGTAAGAATAAACTTAAACTTGTGATTGCAAATATCCCTGTATTTCTATTGGATTCACTGGACAAGTCATTAAAGTCACAAATCTGCATAAGCTGCATCACAGATTCATATTTATGTCTTCACACTGTTAACATGTTTTGGTTTTGAAGGCTTGCACAGTGTTAGAGTAAAAACAATGTTGAGGAAGGTCATTCTTGTAGGCATAGATACAGCCCATATGATCATGCTATTATTGGAACTCTAATTGCAAATCGTGATTTGAACATCAGACTGCATCAGGCAAAAAAAAAAAAGAAAGAAAATGAGGGCAGTTTTATGAAAAAGCACAAGTACCTTTTAATGCTGGTGTCATTGCTTACGAAATGGTCAACGGGCTTGTACTGTAAATATGTCAGTGAATCAGCTAAACATAGTGGTAACTAGTTCTGTTCACCTGAAATCCTGATAGTCTGTCTTCCTACCTATTGCTTGGTGTATTGGGCTCCTCTCTATCAAAGCATATTCACTGTGGTTGTAACTGGGGCATCCTCACAGGACACTTCCATGCTTTTAATTGCATA
Source organism: Tylochromis polylepis (assembly GCA_015107715.1). Classification (NCBI taxonomy): domain Eukaryota; kingdom Metazoa; phylum Chordata; class Actinopteri; order Cichliformes; family Cichlidae; genus Tylochromis; species Tylochromis polylepis. The sequence continues at coordinate 41,617 of VVHJ01010227.1, read as the reverse complement.
GTGGTAATATTAAGTGGCGCATAGTGGGGGGAAGATGAAAGCCAAAATAGCCTCTATCAGCTTTATCAGTGTTACACTTTTTTGGTTCACTAGCCATGCAGGACACATCTATATTCCTAGATTTCAGTCCTGGGTTGTGTACACTAGATGGTGTGTGTTGCACAGAGATATTTGGCAGGGGTTATTGCACATGTGTTTTTTGATGGTGGCTGCAGGGACAGCGGGGTTGATTTACACACACTTCTTCTCAGTGTCAACACTGAAGTGTTGGACATCAGCTAAACCTGAAGCAAACCAGCAAGGACAGAAAGGGAGAGGAAAGTTGAAAAGACATGAAACCATTAAAAAAAACCACTGCCATGCATTAATTCCCATACAATTCAAAAAGTGGGAAGGCATACATATTCTGTAACAGATTCTTACAGAGCAAAATCTGAAATCACTATTGACATTATTCTGGATAACTTTGACATTGACTACTACAGTATATAAAAAAGATAACCAGTTAAAGATTCAAGAACGCAAATTAAACAGTTCCAAAAGGGCAAGTAATTTATTAAATAAGACCGTTTGAACTTTAACCCCTTTTTAAATCATGTGTACAGTATTGGAGAAACTAAAGGGACTGGATCTGCCTCACAGCTGAATAATCCAGGAAGGCAGTTAACGTCACTGGAGATGACTTGATGGTCCAGAATGCTTTGTCTATGCCACAAAAACACACATGGCGCATGCAGTGTGTGTCTCACCTTACATGCCTTGAGAACATGCAGAAGACATATAAAATGTTTCCCATTTTAAATATTTCATGAATTGCAGTATCTCCGTATTTTTAACTGATTGGTTCTAATTAAACACAACTGCAGCTTTAGCTTGCGAAGCACTGACTTGCAAATAGAGGGTCTGATTCATGGGGTTTGATATGTTGTACATTAGAGAAAATCTAAAAGTACTCATTACCTTACTGAGGAACTGTCAACGCAAACTGCAAAGCAATTATCACCCAAAGATTTACTGTATAATCCAGTCCCCTTTTTGAAGTCAAATACAGAATTACGAACACAAACACACAGAGACGCACACACACACACACACACACACACACACCTTGGGGGATTTCAACAAGACACGGTAATCAGGAAGGCCTAGAACTCTGCTGCAGCATGTTGCCAATGAAAGAAATTGCCTTATAATTAGATATCCAGCTGACAAGATAGACAGATATAGAGAGAGCGAAGGAGGGAGAAAGAGAAAGAGAGAGAGAGAGACATACAGGTTAACAGAGAAAGAGAAACAGTGGCAGAGAGCGTGTGAGCAGCACTGTTGCTGTTCAGATGACCTGTAGATGGGGATGGTGTACAATGTTTTAGTAGGAAGTAGCCCCTGGCTGACAAACATGTGTATTCTTCCACCTCACCTTTTTTTCTGTTTTCTTTTCTTGTCCTTGACATACAACTCTAACCTCTACACTCAAATATTTCCCACATATAGCTTAAAAAATATCTGTCTCTAAAGAAGATCACAGTTTGTTAAGTTAAGATAAAATAAAATAAATGTCATTCAAGAAATATGAAAAATGATTTAATAGATAGATTGATGGTGAATTTTTCCAATTAGTTTTACTGATTATGAACATTTTCATTGCATCCTGTTAAATTCATTTTAATACCTGTTGACCTTAAAGGAGCTTGGCTTGTATTCTGTATTGGTGGGGACTCTAAGAGGAAGGCTATATTTTGGGGTGTCTTACTCTAGTTTGACAAATCTGAAAAATACCAGATAAATACTGTGAAAATGGGAAATACAGAAAACTAAGGCAGAGTAGACTGTGATTTATTTTAGTCTTAGGTGATGTGACATGGATGTGATTTGTGCTATCTGTTTTATACATAACTGGCTCCTCAGACCAGAACAAAAAAGGAAAAAAAGTCTTATTTTGAGTTAGAGCACTTCAAAGCAGTTACCGGCTGTGCTGATGGGCGACAAAATCGCTCATCAGTCGCTAATGTTTTAATGCTTAAGAGATTTTTTTCAATTGTCTTTCTCCCTTTAATTTATTTATCAATTTTCAGAGAAAAGTGGACACTCATGAATTAAGGGAAACTGGAGGCAAAGAGTTAGATTAACCATGTCTTAAAAACCCATGTGGATGTGGAAGGTGCATCCTTATCTAGAAAGAAATGCTTAGCACCTCATGTTCAAATCTGTAGGCTCTGCCCCAGACCTATAGCTTTTACTGAGAGCTATGTATCTATGTGGTTGTGACGGTCTAAACAGTATCTTCACCTTTCCAAGGCTCTCCAATCTCTGTTCCCTTGTTTTTTGTCTTTTTAGACTATACTGTGAAGCTTTAACTCCCATTCTTAATAGGCGTCACTCTCCCACCCACTATCCCTCCTACTTTTCCCTCCAACATTTTGCAGGTCCCCGCTAACTAATCTTGATGACCTCTCTCTCTCCTTGGAGCTGTTCAGCTAGCAGAGCTTGTTTCCAAATACTTGCTGTTTATTCTGCATGCAATCAAACCAAATCCTCTTGGCACAGCAAAGAAGGAAAAGATGATAGCAGCATAAAATATGCTGTTGAAGATAATCATTGTGCTATCATATATGGAAGCTTATGGGTGCAGATGGTACATGCATGCATTCCTTCATAGACACACGTGCTCTTTCAGTGCAGTCCTTGTGCTACACATTGTAATTAGGGGCTGTATCCCAGATTATGAGTGCGTTGAAATATTTATGTGTGGAGATGCAAACCCTCCTCTAACAATTACTGATTGTCAGTGTTTTCGGCATTGCTCTAAGCATTTTGTTTCATGTTGTTCAAAGAGCACATTCAGCAAGGCCTTTGTGATCTAAAAGACCATATTAAGGCATCAATAATGTATTATGGTTTCTCTATGTCTACTCTGTATTTCACTCTCTATTTTCTCTGCTGAGTGTACCTAAAGGCTGTGTGTGCACATACACATACAGTATGTGCTATGCAGCCCACATGGCCCACTAATGATAAATAAATAAATAAATCCACTGCCAAACTGGTCTCACTATCAAGTCAACACATACTGACGTTTGGGATGGACCCCCCTTGGCGTAGCATTTTAACACACTGGATACCCCTTGCGCCATTTGTCATTGTGCATGGTGGCCTGTAAAACTATAGCCAAATGCGCCCTGCTGTGCCATCACTGTTATGGGATGAGACAATGGCAGAGAGGTGGCTAACATGTAAAGTTGTTCTCTTCCTAAACCTAACCAAATAGCAACTGAAACTAATAAGTCAAAACTGATGTTCAGTTGAAATCAATTCAATTCAATTTTATTTATATAGCGCCAAATCACAACAACGGTTGCCTCAAGGTGCTTTATATTGTAAGGCAGACCCTACAATAATACAAGAAAAACAGAGAAAACCCCAACAATCATATGACCCCCTGTGAGCAAGCGCTTTGGCGACAGTGGGAATGAAAAAAACCCTTTTTAACAGGAAGAGACCTCCAGCAGATTCAGGCTCAGGGAGGGGCAACCATCTGCTGCGACCGGTTAGGGGTGACCAGATGAAGACAAGACAGAGACATGCTGTGAAAGGAGCCAGAGATTAATAATAACTAATAATTAAATGCAGAGTGGTGTATAAACACATGAGTGAAAAAAGTGACTGAAGAAGAAACACTCAGTGCATCATGGGAATCCCCCAGCAGTGTACACCTATTGCAGTGTAACTAAGGGAGGACTCAGGGTCACCTGATCCAACCATAATTATAAACTTTATCAAGTTTTAAGCATAATCTTAAAAGAAGAGAGGGTGTCTGTGTCCCGAATCCAAACTGGAAGCTGGTTCCACAGAAGAGGGGCCTGAAAACTGAATGTTCTGCCTCCCATTCTACTTTTAAAAACAAAATTCAAAGAAACTGGAACTCCTGCCATCAGATTGGATAATAGGACTCTTAAACGCTATCCACTAGCCCAGGTCCTGTTTTATCCAGACTTTTTTTTTTTTCTGTTGCTATACTTTGTCCTCTGGCAAAAAATGTAATCTGTGCTTTGGAAGGTAATGTTAGTGTGTGAACATGTTACGCCAAGTGGTCCTGACCAAGTGTCAGTGATGACTCGGAAGTGGGTATGAGCTAATAGTAGAGAAAAACTTGGCCTCATGGGATACTTTTGTTTCCAGTCCACCTCTGAACAATCACTTGCTTATTCATCTCATATCAATATGATTTAAAACCTCATACTCACGCTCACACACTGAATTATAATTTAGCAGCTAAATTTGTCAGTGTCATATAGGATTTGGCTGCGTTTTCTTTGTGTTATCACAATATGATTCACGCTGCATTTACGCTACCCATGTGCATTAACCACAATGATGAAATCATCCTTCTTCCCCCTTTGATTTATAATACAGTTTGTTCTTACACAGTTGATAGTTCTGACTGTGGTTTTGGATTCTAGCTGTGACTTTAAATCTTATTCTTTGCGTTCCCAGCTCTGGGCAGAACGGCATGACAGATGAACAGAAAGATAACACTACAGTCTTCACAAAGATCTTAGACAGCCTTCTGGATGGCTATGACAATCGCCTCAGGCCAGGACTAGGAGGTCAGTAAACCGAAGTCATTGCATATATTTTGTCCCACTTAATGGCTGTTATTTGTCTTTTTTAACTTACAATAGAAAAATATCCAAATTTATAAATGTTCCGGAGGTGAGCTTGCTGTAATTGTCAGACTTTAAAAGATAAAAGAATCTGAGACCTGACCCTTCTATCCTGCTTTTGTGTGTGTTTGTTCCTTCTATTGTATCCATTGACAAAAGATGAAGGCAAAATGGCAGGAATTCAAGGACAAATCCAGGAAATGAAAAGGTGCAAACTAGATAAAGAAAGAAAAACAGAGAGTAAAAGAGAAAGGAGGGAGTGATGATGTGAGAATTAGTGTGTGAAGGACACTGAGGATTGCACAGTATGATGCAGCAGGCATCAAACAGACAGGCAAATAAAACAACGCCTGCTAGAAGTTCAGCAGCCAAGGGGAAGAAATTATGGATTATGATGGGTATCATTCATAAATCATGCTGTCACATTTCAGTTTCACAATCACAAAAAACTAAACCTCGCACACACACACACACGCACACACATGCACACACACATGCACACGCTCTCTGCAGCCCATTCCAAAAGAATCCCCAGTGGTCCCATTTTGGCTATCAGCATTATGGGACTAGAATGGCACATTTCCAACAATGCAGCAATGCACAAATTTATTAAGAGATTAAATCTCTGTCCGGATAATGGAGCTGACACTGAAACCAATAACAATAGAAATGGCTATTGACATCCAAAGTGGACATTTAAAAAAAAAAAAAAAATGTTTTGTTTGTTTGTTTCTTGTGTGCTTGTCTAAGTGCTAAAAATATTTCTGAATATATTTAGTGGTTCAGAGGCTATAGCCAGGTGGGCTTGAATTAACAGGTAGTTAGAATCTAATGAATGCCACTGATAGTCACTCACTCAGCAATTTCCTGCTTCAACAGAGCGTGTAACTGAAGTCAAGACTGACATTTTCGTGACTAGTATTGGACCAGTTTCGGACCATGACATGGTAAGACTCTTTTCGCCTCTATAAATGTCATTAGTTTTCTGGTATTCCTCCCCTTCATCTTTAGTCCTGCCTCTCTGGACACAGTGGTCTTTAAACTGTGAAATATCTATTGATTTGTAGAATCATTCTATTAACTTATGATGTGTTAATAAAAGTGTCACCTGCAAAATAAATTTTCCAGTTCATGGTTTGTAAGCTCATGCTACAAAAATGCTGTAGTACCAGTGTATACTAAAAAAAAAAAAAAGCCTCAAATATCCTTCTTATACAAGTTTGAAGAATGGACAATAAAATGACTTGCATTATTTTGGAACAATCACATGAACTAAATCAATACAATACCAAGCAAAATTGTGATTATGCGTGATTGATTATGACAAGCTTAAAGTTTAACCTGATTTAAAAACAAGTCATACTTTATTGTGTTTTTCTGCAGTTTGAAAGGTCAAGCTATTTGAACCCATCTGAAATGACAAGAACCTACAAAATGCAAACAAACATTAAAAGTCACTTTTATTTTTTTAGTCTTATTTAACATTCAACTTTAACACCCCCCCCCACACACACACACACACACACACACACAAACACAAAATGTGAGTTGTTCCAACACAAGTGATCTTTACCCTGTGCACCAGAAACCAATTAATCTCATTTAAACGACTCACTGCCCAGCTCTGAAAAAAAAACAAAAACAAAAAAACATTCCTGTTATAAGCACGTGAATTGTGTCTGCTCTGTTTGATATAATCTCAGTTAATTGCACTGGTTGACATACAGGCCAGAACTATTTTGCTTCTGTTAAAGCCAGAACGAAGAGCCGAGGAACATTTTCTCCATCTCTAGCCTTTCCCTATCCTCCTTTATTACCTTGAAGCTCTGTTTCACTTCATACTAATTATCTTTCGAGAACTGAGAGGCAAAGAAAGGTGGAGAACAAAAAAAAAAAGAAAACTCACGCTGCTCTGCCAGGCGGTCATGTGGAACCATTAAAATCTGCTCTCAGCTAGTCATTAGCTAGCTTGAAAATGAAATATCCTCCTAATTTTGTGTCCAGTGCTTCCTTTTTGTGTCCAGTGTAATTTAGATTACTGAACAAAGAAGTCCCCCCAAAGATAAATGCTAACAATGATCATTTTTGGCGCTTACCTGACAATACAAAACCAAATAGCCAGACAATTAATGATCCTGTATTTGCAAAGGGCACATTAAACTGACCAGACAATAATTATGTAAATAGCATAAAAGAAGAAAATGGAAAGGCAAAACCACGTATTACTATTTGAAACACAGTAAAGTTACTGTACAAGGGAGGCATTCTTTAAAAAAAAGAATACACATACCAGCCAGAAAACCTTCTACCTCCATCCACTAGATTCTTCATATGTTCAGCAAAACCGTTAACGTAAAAAGACAATCACCAGCAGGGAAACTAGGCCAACCATAAGAAAGTCAAAGTGACATGAGGCAAAAAGAAGAAAAAAAAGAGAAAAAAAGTGAGAACATGGTAACAGGGGAAAAATGAGGTTAGATTACTCAGCATCTTCTTCAAGCCAGCTGAAGGTACAAAGAAAACTGCTACAAGGTGGTGGAGCATGGCTTTTTGTTGACTTGTGTTTTTTTGTCTGTGCCTCACCTGCCTCTTGTAGGAGTACACAATTGATGTGTTCTTCAGACAAAGCTGGAAGGATGAAAGATTAAAGTTCAAAGGCCCCATGGCCGTGCTACGTCTCAACAACCTGATGGCCAGCAAGATCTGGACCCCTGATACTTTCTTCCACAATGGCAAAAAGTCAGTGGCGCACAACATGACCATGCCAAACAAGCTTCTGCGAATTACAGAGGAAGGCACACTACTTTACACAATGAGGTAGGCCAACGTATTCTACTGCACTGGTGCAATAAATATTTTAAAAGGAACTAGATAATGTTTTGAGAATGACTGAAAAGTGAGACTTGTATCATTTCATTAATATCACATATATCATTTGATGAGGTATTGGGGCTAAAGGAACAGTAAATCTTAATGGTCTAAACTGAAAAGAAGAAGTTATGGAATACTGATTTGGAGAAACTGTGAGAAATGACATGAAATTACTTAGCCTAGAGTTTTGCTACTAGTTCTGAACTTTATAAATCTAAAAAAAAATGTCTGACATAGTTTGATGTGATTTCTGGCAAAAATAGAGGACAGTAAAAGTCTATATCAGTCCCTACAGCTGCAAGCCACACAAATGTATCACCTAATACTAATAACTGGACCTCAAAGTAACTATGTGTATCTTTTTGAGGGTCAAAAAGAGACAATTTTTTTCCCAAGCAGTAAAAGAGGTACTGGAGAGCTCTCACTAAAAGCACAAGTGCTCTGGTTTTTTTCCACATTCTAAAGACATGTGTGTTATAAGCACATTGTAACTCGTGAGTAAGACTAGGAAAGCGTTTCCAAGTGTATGAATAAATGATAACAAAAATGCACAGTGTAAAATAATGGATGCCCCCTTATTTTGCAGGGTTATTTTTTTAGAAGGTCCATTTCTGTACTTTTTACATCACTGTATAAAATTGTCACCAGAGGTTTAAGACTGAGCTCTATAAAATGCAAATCCCAAATAATTATCCCCTGTCAAGGACACAACAGCATCACATCAAAAGGTACTGCCCCAGTGACAAGGCACCATAAACCAGTAATAAGGTTTTGTATTTTCTGTGTCCAGCTAGAAACCTTTTATAGAACACATGACTCAGACACAACAGCCCATTAGTTATTAAAATTTTTTTTCTCAAGACACATTTGGTGTATTAATAAGTAAAAATTTATATTTGATTGATTCATAATACATTTCAAATGCCATGGTCATAATAATGAAAGATAATGTCATCCAGGGTTGTCTTTGTTCATGTATTTTTAATGGTTTTGGTGGTCATCATTGGATTTTGTCAGACTTTAGCTAAACTTGCAAATGCAATACTTGCTATAGGTCAGGTCTTGGTGTTTGGTATTAGAATGTGTTAACAGGTATAAAATACTGGAAATTAAACAAGCTTCATGTTACAAATCATGGTGTTCAGGAAAGAGCTGTCCATAGTATTACCTGGGTTAATTTTTTTTTTTTTTTTATGTGCACTGCTTCTACCCCATTTACTATAAGGAATATACTTTTTTGGCTCCTTTTACACAAATATGATTTACCACACAACTATATTTTTATGTTCTGTTACATTGATGAAGTGTTTCAATGTTTGCATTGTAATGTTTGTATTACGGTAAGGCACATAAATATGCATCATAGATGTTAATGTCATTGTAACTGCAATAGCATTCATCAGGAAAATACATTTTTATCTATTTATTTTTTAACCATATTATGATTTATTGATTTGGAGATGCCGCATGAACCATCGAGCTGATAAGGTGTGACACCTCGGTATCCTTCCACAGAGTTGGTTAAAAAAAACCCATTTATGACAGTGCAAACCTCGATGCTCAAAACAGACTGATGCTAATGTGAGATGTCTAAAGCAAGGATCATAAAACATTTGTTTCAACATGTTTACTAGCAGGGGGAGGGGTGATAGGCGGAGCCCATATTGCTGTCACAGATGAGTGAGATGAGGGATAGATGGGAGATTAGTGTGCCACGGGTGGCCTGACATGCTGTTTTTCACCAGGCTGTCAGGAAATAGAAACTCACAGCTCAGGGAACTGGAGCATTTCTGTTGGTTTGGGGAAAAGCAGCACAGCTTCGTTCAACAGGCGCTGGTCCCAATAGACTGGAAAGAAGAATAGTATACCACATGTTTCTTGTGCCTAACTGTAATGAATTGTCATTCTGCCTTAATTCTACTGTCATCACACTTTCATTATTTTTCTGCTGGCTTTGCCACATGCTCTGTTTTCCTCTACTACTGTTTTTTTTTTTTTTCTAATTCACTGCCCATGTCTTTGTGAACATTTTCTAGGCTTACAGTAAGAGCAGAATGTCCTATGCATCTAGAGGACTTCCCTATGGATGCTCATGCTTGTCCATTGAAGTTTGGCAGCTGTAAGTAGCCTCTGTTGTCACTTATAATCTTACATAAACTAAGTTTCAAAAAGCTTGCAACACTGTGTAATCCTGTGGAAATTAAAACAAAATGCAATGATTTACAAATCTATTAAAGCCCTATTTTCTTCAGACTAAATAATAGAAAACATTACATGTTTGAACTGAGACCGTATGCTATTTGATGGAAAAATATTAGTTCACTTTAAATTTGATGGAAGCAACATGTTTTATAAAAGTTGGGATGGGGCAATAAAAGGCTGGAAAAATAAATGGTACTAAAAAGAAATAACTGAAAGAACAGTTTGAAATTATCTGGGTTAATTGAGAACAGATCAGTAGTAGTGACTGTGTATATAAAAAAGCATCTTGGAGAGGCAGAATTTCTCAGAACTAAACACAGATAGACACTGACCAATCTCCGAAAAAACTGTGTCTACAAATTTTATAGATTTCATGGATACCCCAACATCTACAGTACGTAATATCATAAGATTCATAAAATCTGGAGAAATCCCTGTGCGCAAGGGGCAAGTCTGAAAATAAATCAAGGATGCCTGCGATCTTTGGGCTCTCACACAATGGAAATTATTACATGAAGTCAGGAACATTTATAGAAATCGCTGCCTATTAACATAAATAAAGGCCTTACATATTTCACCAAGACCATGCTAAACTGCATAGAACATGTACCGATCAGGCATAAAATTATGACCATTGATAAGTAAAGTGAATAACAATGATTATCTCCTAATTATAGTACCTGTCAGTGAGTGTGATGTGTTAATGAACAAGTGAACATTTTGTCCTCAAAGTTGATGTGTTAGAAGCAGGAAAAATGTGCAAACATAAGGATTTGGGTGAGTTTGACAAGGGCCACATTTTGATGCCGGTCTACAATGGTCAGTATCGATCAAAAGTGGTCTAAGGAAGGAACAGTGGTGAACCAAAGACAGGGTAATGGAAGGCTCATTGATGTATTTGGGGAGCGAAGGTTAGCATGTGTGGATTAATTCAACAGACAAGGTACTATAGCTCAAAATGCAGAAAAAGTTAATGCTGGTCCTAATAGAAGTGTGTCAGAATACACAGTGCATCACAATTTGTTACATATGGGGCTTCATAGCTGCAGACTAGTCAGGGTGCTCATGCTGACCCCTGTCCACTACTGAAAGCACCAACAGTGAAGAAGAACAGAGGAAGCAGGTGGCCGGTTTGATGAATCACCTTTTCTTTTACATCATGTGGATGTGTGGACTTGGTGCATGTGTGTCGCTTACCTGGGGAATACCTGGCACCAGGATGGACTAGAGGATGCTTTGGGCAGTGTTCTGCTGGGAAACCTTGGGTCCTGCCATTCATGTGGATGTTACTTTGACACACACCTACCTAAGCATTGTTGCAGACGATCTAGACCCTTGCATGGAAAGGTCATTCCCTGATCACTGTGGTCTGTTTCAGCAGGATTTTTTACCGTAACACAAAGCAAGCATGGTTCAGGAATGGTTTTATGATTACAGCAATGGGCTTGAGGTGTTCACTTGACCTCCAAATTCCCCAGATCTCAATCCAATCAAGCTACTGTGGGATGTGCTGAACAAAGAAGTCCGATCCATGGAGTCCTCACCTCGCTACTGGACTTAAAGGATCTATTGCTAACATCTTGGTGCCCAAAAGTCAGTTGGTCTCCTCAGTTCTTAGAGGCTTAGGGACTGTTGTTAAAAGATGAGTGGATGCTACACAGTGGCAAACATAGTAAATATGTCCCTGTCCCAACTTTTTCGAGATAAACTGCTGTCATCAAATTCAAAATTACCTGTTTTTCCTTAAATACACATATGTTTACTGCATTCTATTGTGAATAATGATTTACAAATTATTAGATTTTGCAAATCATTGGATTTTGTTATTATCAACATTTTGTACAGCATTCCAACTGTTTTGGAAATTGAGTTTGTCACTTATCCTGCTAGATATGCGAAGTATAGACCTCTGTTTATTGGAGTACTCTAGATAATATTGCCAGAGTACCATGCCAACTGTTCACTGGTGACAGCTACCTTTACCCTATATTACATTTGAAAAAACATAACAAGAAGAAACGAGACACAAATAGAGAATATCAAGAAAAAAATATGAATGTGGCAAAACGAAGCCGATAGAGAAGTGAATGTAACACTGTCTCTGTGCCACTGTTCAGACAGCTGCACAGCGTGACTGAGAGGACCAAACCTTAACTGCTTTTAAATTGAACTCACTCCCTAAATATTTTAGTGATGAGCTCTCTTCCTTATGCTGCAGTCTGCAGTTGAGCCATCCTTTTCTCTGCAGTGGTGGAGCCACACTGCAGCTTTGACAGGTTAGGTGGCCGGAGGGAAGAATAGACTGACTTGTCTGGTTTAAGGTCATGTTGTCCTGATAGGAGGTTGTTTGCTTGTTTTCTTATAAATTGAGAGATGACATGATGTGTCATGACATAATGTGACACAACATCAACTCACATTATAACACATGTTATAAAATATATATATAGGCCATAGGCAAAAAATAATAATAATAAAGATAATTGGAAAAAAAATATTTCATAAGGTCTGTGGACACTCTCACTGGATGAAAAAAGGGGGTAATGTGCTTGGATGGCAAATGAGTGATGATAGACAGCACTTGAGGTGCTAAGATGAGAGAATAGCAGACAAGAAGACAGGATGATACAAAATGTGATGAGGTAGGACATGAAGAATTAAGAGGAAGACATCACTTCAGATTTATCTTTTTTTCCACCTGGTATCCCTGGCAGCTCCGAAAATATAATGTTCAAGGCAGCAAGGGACGGCAGACACCAGGAGCACAATAATTTATAACTTCTTACTCCTTTGTTTCTTGTCAGATGCCTACACTAGAGCAGAGGTGGTGTATGTGTGGACTAGAGGGGCGGCCCAGTCTGTAGTGGTGGCAGAGGATGGATCCAGATTAAACCAGTATGATCTGATGGGGCAGAGCGTGGATTCTGGTGTGGTCCAGTCCAGCACAGGTAGGTGTCAGTTTGGTTTTAGTCTGCTTTTCATTAATTGGTCTGTTGTAAAATAAATGGATGTCTTTTAAGGGAATTTTTTTTCAGTTACTAGACATTTTAGTATTCACATGGCATTTAGCTGCTGCAAAAGATCAATATGTAAAGAGCCATGTAGACCCTTTTGTTATCCTCTCACAGTGTTCTTGTTAATTATTTCTTAGAGCTCAAAGGATTGTGTGGATAGACTGAATTTACACATTTTGAGAACTGCATCAATGCACTGGCATCTGTAGTAGCATCACTTTGAGCCTCACAAATGACAGACTATGTCCCACATACTTATTTCCCTACTGGCCACCACATCTTTTTTTCATCCACCTCATTTTGGTTGATTGATACTGGCAAAAATTAGTCCCAGCATAAAATGGGTGACCTGTTTGCAGTGATGTTAGCTGCTGGAAAAAGAAGTAATGCTTAACCCCAGGCCTCCATCCTTTACTTGTTTTAATGGAAGCAGGCCCCCAAGTGACTTTTTCTGTTTTTCTGTTTTAGTTATTTGGGTCTTTGGAAAACTTCAAAATCAACAAGTCAATCAAGTCTCACTGCTGTTTATGTGAAAAGTATGACAATGAAAATCATGCCAATAAATCTCAAGTAAAAAAAAAAAAAGAAAATAACAGAATAGAAGCAGAAGGGCAAAATACAGAAAAGCATTTATAGTATATAGACAGGCACAACAGACTGTATGAGCTATTTCAATCTTGTGCTTGTTTTGCTGGTACAAATTTGTTGTTGGGTTTGTTTTCCAATTGGTGGTTTATTTTCACACAGAAAAAAAAATCAAACAATGAAAAATGCATCAACTAACCTTGTGATAACTTCACTTATTGTTCACCTGTATCTGAAGTGGGAACAAGAAAAGGAAGAGGGCTTTGTGTTCTGGTCAATGCTGTGTACTTTAACATGAGGCAGCAACAGTGTTAATATGTTTTCATGACAATGTAAAATATCTGAGCTATATGCTACATAAAACTATTCTAGGAAAATGTCAGATTTACTTGTAAGGAACATGAAAATACTATGTTGCTCTGTACTATACTATAAGATGTTTATGAATTCAAACAACTGAGTGGAAAAGGGGATTTTTAGTCAGCATACACAATATCATGTTGCAGGTTTGGAGGTCTGATCATGTTCACATCACAAGCAAAGAGTTTATTTTGTTACCAAGCCTAGACCACATCATTTTAAGCACCTCAATGTGGTTGTTTTGGTCCACACCTCCCACCTGCCCAAATGAGTTGTAGCAAGGGAGAAAATGAACCTGATTTAAGCAGAGTTAAAAACCACAGGTGTGAAAACACCCAGTGTTTCAACAATTTGTTCATGGAGTATTCACATTAGTAAGTTCAATTGAGATTTAAAATAATGACTAATAAATAAAGTGCAGAGTCCAATTTTAATTTGAATAGCTTCATCAATAAGTTTGAATAGTTTTGTCAATACAGAATGAACTGTATTAGAAATATGGCCCTTTTTAGTGCCCGATGTCTAGCAGTGCTAGAGACTACATAATGACTGTAAAATCAGGTTTATTCCAGTCAGGACCACTTTTGTCAAAACAAGACAATTCTTTCCATCTGCCATTATTTATGGCATGTCTCTTTTCTTGAACTCAAAGCAAAAAGGTGGGGAGAGCACTGTTGCCCACCGTTCCCCTTCTATGTGCATGTACAGTGGTGTGAAAAAGTGTTTGCCCCCTTCCTGATTTCCTATTTTTTGTATGTTTGTCACACTTGAATGTTTCAGATCATCAAATGAATTTAAATATTAGACAAAGATAACACAAGCAAACAAAAATATAGTTTGTAAATGAAGGTGTTTATTATTAAGGGGGAAAAAAATCAAAACCTACATGGCCCTGTGTGAAAAAGTGATTGGTCCCTAAACCTAATTCCTGGTTGGGCCACCATTAGCAGTAACAACTACAATCAAGTGTTTGTGATAACTGGCAATGAGTCTTTTACAGCCCTGTGGAGCATCTTTGCAATTTTGTTGTAATTCAGCCACATTCAAGGGTTTTCAAGCATGAATGCCTTTTTAAGGTCATGCCACAGCATCTCAATGGGATTCAGGTCAGGACTTTGACCAGGCCACTCCAAAGACTTCATTTTGTTTTTCTTAAGCCATTCAGAGGTGGACTTGCTCTTTTGAATCATTCTCCTGCTGCAGAACCCAAGTGTGCTTCAGCTTGAGGTCACAAACAGATGGCCGGACATTCTCCTTCAGGATGTTTTGGTAGATAGCAGAATTTATGGTTCCATTTACCACAGCACGTTTTCCAGGTCCTAAGGCAGCAAAACAGCCCCAGACCATCATACTACCACCACCATATTTTACTGTTGGTATGATGTTTCTTTTCTGAAATGCTGTGTTATTTTTACACCAGATGTAATAGGAGACATACCTTCCAAAAAGTTAAACTATTTTTTTGTCAGTCCACAGAGTATTTTCCCAAAAGTCATGGGGATCATCGAGATGTTTTATGGCAAAACTGAGAAGAGCTTCTATGTTCCTTTTGCTCAGCAGTGGTTTTTGTCTCTGAACTCTACCATGCATACCATTTTTGCCCAGTCTCTTTCTTATGGTGGAGTCATGAACATTAACATTAACCTTAACTGAGGCAAGTGAGGCCTACAGTTCTTTGGATGTTGTTCTGGGGTCTTTTGTGACCTCTTGGTTGAGTTCTGCTGTGCTCTTGGGGTAATTTTGGTCGGACAGCTACTCCTGGCAAGGTTCACCACTGTTACACGTTTTCACCATTTGTGGATAATGGCTCACTGGAGTCCCACAGCTTAAGAAATGGCTTTATAACCTTTTCCAGACTGAGAGAGCTCAATTACTTTGTTTCTCATATGTTCCTGAATTTCCTTGGATTGCAGCATGATATCAGGCTTTTGAGGATCTTTTGGTCTACTCCAGGCAGATCCCATTTAAGTGATTTTGTGATTGACAACCGGTGTGGCAGTAATCAGGCCTGGGTGTGGCTAGAGAAAATTAAAAAAAAAAAATATCCAAACATGTGATACACCCTAGTTGGTGTATCACATGGGGGCAATCACTTTTTCACACAGGGCCATGTAAGTTTGGATAACTTAATCAATGAAATCATCATTTAAAAATTGTATTTTGTGTTTAATTGTGTTATCTTTGTTTAATATTTAAATTAGTTTGAAGAGCCAAAGCATTTAAATGTGACAAACATACAAAAAAATAGGAAATCAGGAAGGGGGCAAACACTTTTTCACACCACTGTATATGGAAAAGTGGAAGCAGAGGCAGCAGACATCAGTGACAGCAGACACAACTATTGATTAAAATAGCCAGTGGAGCTGGGTTGCAAAGTATAAAGCTGATGTAGGCAGCTTGAAGCAACTTAAATGGTGCATCCTATATGAGATTTCCTAGTTGGATGAGTAAAAGCTGATGTGAAGATGGCATTAGTTGACCTGCTGAGATTGTGATAAGTTTGACTCCATGTTAGGTCAAGCATAGCTAAACTAATGCTAGGTTCGATTTTGTACATGTACATATGGCCACAGTGTATAAATAATGCTCTTCACGAAATTCAGCAAATAGCTGTACTTGCTTTGACATTTGTCAGGCAACAAAACAAAATAAATAAATAAAGATAAAAAGATGTTTCCAGGCTGGAAATATAGCTTGTAAACATATGTAGCCTAGCATGCTGAAGCTAGGGGTAGACAGACAGACAGAGACAGGAATAAGATGCACTGCCAGGCTCATCAACTCACTGTTATTTGCTATCATTAAAACTGATTGCTTTTCAATCTCGTAGTGATTTGTTTGTTTGTTTGTTTGTTTATTTGTTTCATCAGAACTATTTTCTGCCTTATCAACACTAGCTAGTTTGCTGACAAAATGGGAACCAGGGCTCTTGCTTAATTTGTAGATCACTACATGCGATTGGCCTGGCCACCTCTGGTCAGACTCAGCCTTAAGAAGTAAACTAAAAGCAGCGGTGTTAATGGTCATGAAAAAATTCACACTATTTCCAAAAACCGACCGTTATTTTCCCAATTTGACAGCTAAAACCTGAATTTTTTCCCCAAACTCAACCAATTTTCTATTTATATCATTAAGCACACTAGAAAATAGCCTTTAATTTTGATTTCTGCATCTTCAGGTCAATCCTCTCACGTGATCGTTGTCTAAGAATCTATGCTTATATCCTAGCAAATACTCTTGGCTTTCTGTGAAATCATGAAGGAACATGAAGACAGCACTATTTCCATCACAATGATACTTTTGAAATATGGCAATAGGGCTCTGTGTTAAAGAGATGCCAAATTGCATTGCTCCATATTAAAAGAGCTAAATGCATCATAAAAGCTCTTTCTGTGTTGATAAAAACTTTGGTTTGGCACTTCAATCTAGTATCCATAAGTAAAGTTATTTTAATTATTGTAAATGTTCAATGCTTTCTGTCTGTGAACAACAGGAGAATATGTTGTGATGACAACCCACTTCCACCTGAAGAGGAAAATTGGTTACTTTGTGATCCAGACATACCTACCCTGCATCATGACAGTTATCCTCTCCCAAGTGTCTTTCTGGCTCAACAGAGAATCTGTCCCTGCCAGGACTGTCTTTGGTGAGTTGTTGGTTTTTGTTTTCTCTTCAAAACATCTTTGGCTAGAGCCCATCGTCAGAAGTTTTCAAAACTGCTCTTGAAAAGTCTGGAAGATAATCAGATGACACATTAGGTAGTCACACAAACTCATGGTAGCTTAGAGCTATGCAACAAATCAACCGAGTGCCTAAATATATAATAACAATAATTAATATATTAAAAACAATACAACAAAAAGTATTTAAAGCCAACACATGACTCTTAGACACATTGATATAAAAATTATTTTCAATTATATTTTTACAGTACCCTTTTTTTTTAAATTTACACATATTTAATGAAGAATTATTGATGAATACTTCATACATGTTCATTTAATGAATAATATATTGTTTACGAAATGCTTTGCTTTTATTATAAAGTTATGCTGTCTGCATTGTTTATTCAAATGAGCAAACAGAAAGTCCAAAAACACAATCAACATAATATTGTTTTATTCTGGAGAACTATATCTGGCATTTTGATTTTTGCCTCAATTCATGCAAACATTACATAAGACATAGAAAAGTGTGGTGAACAACACTTTTCAGTTTTATATGCAACACAACATTGAGTTTAAGTGGTTTCTAAAAAGCTGTTGCTTGATGCTGGTTTGATTTTTTGTTTTGTTTTATTTTATTATTCTCTGATTCAGGAAAAATTTTTTTTCCATAAAGTACTATTCAACTATTTTAGAAATATACAAATGGAAATAAATGGAGGGGTAAAGTCAGCCTGGCTATGCTCATTGTTTTAAAAAAAATGCCATAGCCTCTAAAAATTCACAAATTAAAATGTGTGTCTCATTTGTTTGTGCATAAACAGAAATGCAAAAAAAGGCAAGCTGCAAGCTACTTTTATATTTTTCTTTATCGTCAGCTCGATGCACTTTTTTTTTTTTTTTTTGGGGGGGGGGGGGGGGGGGGGGTTTTTTGTAA
>VVHJ01010227.1:12382-23302 GCA_015107715.1 Tylochromis polylepis | reverse complement strand
GGGGTCGGATTGCCTGGAACCCTTATAGTGATGACAAGCAATGTTCCCAGAATTCTCCTCTAATAATAATAAATAAACAACAAAAATCGGCCATCTAGTAACCACGGTTTTCAAGGGAAGAACGGGTATTCCTAGACTGTGAGTTATTGCTGGAAGTTGCTAGCAGTTGCTGTGAAATTACTAAGGCTTTAAGAGGTATACAGTGCTGCACTGAAAAGCCTCTGTGAATGCTTTGATAACAGTTTGCATGGCAGATGCTGACACAGCTGCAAAACAGTAGCAAACTTCTTGCTAAGCAATAGCGAAACTGTGAAAAATGCTACACAAACCAAAAGCCTTTTGAAATGTGTTGGTTGCAGTGGAAAGTGCAACTCAGAAATCAAATGTTCTAGTTTTCCAGTGTGTATCACACCTTTTCAAGTGGCGAGTGTTTGCAGACAAGTTGGTGTCTTTCATGCAAACTCTGGGTGACCGAAGGTGGTTGTAATCAAAGCAATCAAAAGGGAGTTTTAGTGCATTAGTTTTTCTGACTGACTTCACCCAGTATCAGCCAGTAACCTCCCGCAATCATTCACCCGCTGGCCAGGGAATACACGTTTTTCCCTTGTGACCAGTGGTTGCCAGATGGTTGTTAAATAGCCTATAGGCCTTTTTAACTGAAAGCTAAGATGGCTATGTCAAAAACATATTTTAAAATACATCTGATATACCAGACATTTTATTGTCTCTGTTCAATACATCCATACTGTTCTATTCTGTTTTGTTTTTTACCAATGAGGCAAAAAAGAGCGTTAATCACTTGTGGCAAACTGCGGTAGAATTTTAAGCATAAAGCTCAGTGTGAATTTAGATTTACGTGCTTAGAATGTTTGACTACAGCTAGTGCGTGTTTGTGCCTGCTTGTGTACACCAGTGCGTGTGAGAATGTGAATCTACACATGCACATTGGCCTGTGTGTGTGTGTGTGTGTGTTTGTTATGTGAATGTGTGTTTGTGTGTGTCTGATGGTGTGTATGTAAAGTGTATCTGTCTGTCACACTAAGGTCTTACATAATACAGCCCACAAGGAAAGCTCTTGCTAGTCTGCAGCATGCTCTGTAGCAGCAAAGCACAGCAGCAGGCAGAATGTCCTTGAGTTACCTCACCCTCCACACTTTCTTCTTCTTTTTTCTTTATTCTCCTTCACTCCTTCTTTCTCTCTTCATCTTCTTCTCATGAATGTCAGTGTCTCCCCTGGCCCACTACTTAAAGAGCTTTCCCGGAATCATTATACAGACACCAGATTTGCAGCTCTGCAGTCTCCAGCAGGTTTTTCTACTCTCCCTGCAATGTTTTGGAGTCTGTTTGTGTGAGTTCTGAGTTTCTTCGTGTGTGTGTATGTGTATGTGTGCGTGTGTTTGTATGTGTGGGTGTGTGTATGTGTATGCCACAGCTTGCTACCTGAGGTGCTTGTCACGTGTTTAGGGGGGGATGAGGATGGCCTAGATTAGATTCAATCAACTTTCTAGGGCATCTGTGTGTGTGTGTCCCTCAATGCTGGTTGTGCTTCATGGGATTACATGTATGTATCATGAACATGACAGAGAGCAACAGTGTCCCAGCATATTAGGTTGGCCATTCATATGATTAACCTCCTAGGACCTGGGGTCCACATGTGTGGACATCACATTTTGGGTTGTCTAGACCACAATACTAAATTTCGCTCTATAAGGGCCTGATATCCACTTACGAGGACATTATACTGCCACTGTTCTATCGAAATTTAAAACAAATGTCCTCATATGTAGATATCATTTTTCTCAGACACTACATCAGATAAAAAGATGATTCTTTGTTTTTACATTCATCAGGTCCCAATCAGCCCAAATAGCTTTAATTTAAAGAGAAATTAAAAATGCATGCCTTGAAAGAGTGTGGGTCTTAGGAGGTTAATATGCATCAGCAGATGAATGAGCCTGTTCTTGAAAGAGGTTGTAATGTCAGTATCACTATGAATGAAGCATTATAAAGACAATCAATATCTTTCATTCCCATCTTAATCCTTTAACTATCATCAAAGTCAAACATTTATATGATCCATCAGACCATTGTACATGTGTCCTGCGCTATTATAATCGTAAGGTAGAATGAGTGTCGCAGCACATAGGCTTTTTTATTGCTTGTGTGCAGTATATATGCTTACTGTATGCAAAATGCAACATAATTAGGAAGGTACTTGGCATCATAGAGAGATAAGACAGGCTTTGTTGTTCCAAAGTGAATAAACACTAAATATCACATCTGCTGCCAAAATATATGTATAACATATTGCAAATAACCCACATTTCCTCAGATCTTTGTCATTTTCATTCATTTTTTTCTTGTCATTTACTTATTTTATGGGCATTTTTAGGTTTTCATTTTCAAAAACTCTCAATAATGGTGAAAATAAAAAATAAAATTATAATTACATACATAGCCTTCCACACATACACATGGAGATGCATAATGCACGCAGTGCATGTATATTGCGATATCAACCAATAATTTTATGTGATAGGTTATGAGACGTGAACATTACATGTCTCAGTGCTCTGGATGTTTGCTGTGGACTAGGGGAAAAAGTGTTTTGGCACCTCTGTTCCTGTGTGTTGAAGGTCTACTCCATGTACAAATTCACCTGGATATGATGCATACAACTTTCACAGATTTGGAAGAAAACCTGTGGCACCTAAACCCAAATCTCGTCTTTGTATACAGTAATTTTAGCTTCATTTCAGAAATGTGCCTCATTATGTAGAAGAAATTGAAATTTTATAGTAAGTCTGATATTTTTAATCTATTTCTGTTTTTTAATTACTTAGGGAAACTTCCATTTCTGGGTTGAGTAGATCTGATGTAATATTTTAAATAAGGAACAGGTTTAATTTCATGGCAAACATATGTTGATTTACCTTATTAGGAATACTAATAAAAACAATGAAACTATTAAAAAAAACCTCATCATAGTCATTGCCTTTTCTGTTTTGTTTTTTTTTTGGTTGTGTGATCAACCAAAATGATAATCAGACCCACACAAGCTCACTATATTTTGTATTTTCAATTATACTAACTGCATGGATGGATTGATAAAAAGTATTTTTGCAAAATGCACCACATTCATGTGGGTTAATAGGAATTAAATGAGTTTAATGCCTTGTCATTCTATTTGTGTCAGACATGGCTGCACGCTTCTCTGGTAAATAAGGAGATTTATGAGAAGTATTATTTGGAAGATTCCCTGTGAGAGGCAGGAACAAGCATGACTCAAGCCCACATTAGGTCATTAATTAAATCTTTATCATAAATTATTTTAATGATTAATGATGCAACAGAATACACTTACATACTATACATAAAAGCTCCCAAATATTGTGTAGGCACAGTGGCTCTGTCAGTCTGGCTATACCTGAATATGGCACTGTAAAATTTATCCATGAACAGAGATCTAGGAATACAAATAATGCTATTAATATTGAACAAATTACTAAACCATGCTAATTCTATTTAGTCATCCTGCCACAGATATTTATTTATGGCTTGGTTTTTCCTCATTTTCATCTCAGTACCGCACCACAATGTATCAAACATTTCATACTAAGAATAAGCAAACAGCTACTGTAGCACTGTGTTTTGTTATTACTACAGATGTGATCAGGTTGATGTTGTCACACAGTTGTGCATAGCTGACAAAGAAACAGTATTAACAAAAACAAACTGAAAATTGAAAACCCTGTTTAAATTACATTATGTGACTATGAAGCACAGCTTCTGCACTAAATCTTTTTTCCTAAAGCCTGCCCTGTAGATGAATAGGCAATTTTAAAACACAGCAGTGGGTAGAGTTATCTTATTTATCACTGTACTGATTAAGAGGCTGATTAGTTTATAGCTAGTTCAGTGTAGTGGAAAACTGTTGGCAATTTATTTATTTAGTCCAAATGAAAACCAAAAGGAAACAGCCACTGATGGCTCTGATATGACGCTCTCTCTTACATCCCACCTCCCTCTCCCGCTCCGTTTTTCTGTTTCTAAGCTGTCAGGGGCAGCAGGGCTCAGAAGATAAGCTCCCTTTCTTCCATCTCTGTTTTAAGCGCGATTGGCTGGGTATTTATGGGTTTTCCCATGATGATGTTTGAGGTATCTGTTCATCAGAGAATAACACCTTGTATGTGAGTGGGTGTGTGTATTGGAGTTCACACATGTCTGCTCATGCATTTGTGTAAAAATGTGTTTGTTTGCAATATGTGAATAAATTGTGTGCTAGTGGGTGCTCATCAGTTTCTAATTACTAGCTAACAACAGTGTAAGCACTATGTGTTTCCGAGTCTGCGTGTCTGTGTGTTACAAATCTCACATCTATAGTGTTGGCAGAGTTATTTAACTCACCTGCCCATCAACATGTCCATTTATTTCTTCATTATAAGTCAGTCAGAGGTGACGTAATAATGCTGAAGGTATTGTGTGCAAGCGAGGCTTCCCAAGGGTTTCAGTTATTGATAAGGCATGAATAAATGAATAGCTGCCGCACAGCGAGGGCATTAATAGACATGCAGCAAAGACAGCTTTCCACTGGGGAATGTTTGAGGGAATTAGGAAAAAAAATGTTCTTTGACAACTCCACACACAGCAAACATACTAATTTACAAGACTCAACACTCTTTACTACATAAGCATGCAGTCAAAATGATCATCTGTGTGCTCCCACAAGCATAAAGCTGTTAAAATTAAAGTCAGTAGACCACTTGTTATATTTCCTAATATTATGATTTATATTGTGATTTCACAATGCCAATTTAACAGGAAAAGTTTAAACCAATGCATTTCATCTGTTTCATTTTCAAATTCTTTACTCACATACTTCATCTGTTTATTACTTTCAGCTATTTGTTATTATGCCTTTTAAGGTTTGTAATGAGATGGTTGGTAGTAAATATAGTAATAGGCCTCGTCTAAACTCAATGGACTTTTTATATCTAATGTCAAAGACCTGTGGTCACATGCAAAATATCTGTGCAATTAAATGATGGCAAACTGCCACGCTATTGACAGTCCAGAAGCATTTTAGAAACGTCATTATTACGATGTTACACTAGACATGTTATAACAGCCTTTTAAGACTTCAGCATAAACAAAATTTGATTAACTTTACAAGCAAAACAAGAACTGACTGCACTGGTCTTGTTCAGATGTTGTTTATGCATGTTAATAAATGGTTAGTAAGCTGGTCATATTTTCAATCACCCAGGTAGACACAAGGTTTAAGTTGAACATAAAGTTTGGCATATTCTTATAGTAAACACACAACTCAGTTCATAAAGTACTTTTGACCTCTTGTAGCATTTTGAATGTCATGTGTGACAGGTTGTCTGTAGAAAACATTACAGGAGGCACATTCTAACTGGAACCAGGGACATTTTGCTGAAGTCTCACTCCTGAACAAAGATTTGTGGCTTGGCTCCAATGCGGTGGCTAAACAGTATATTTTTCTTACTCACTTAAGATTTGTCACATTATTTGATGTCTGTCATTTAAGGGTTGTCATTGAAGGGCTAAATATGGAACAGAGCAATCAACTTTGAACCTTACTGAAATATTCTTTGACCTTGAGTTCAAGTTTTATTTTATTTTGCCGACAGCGGTTTCTATTAGGCTTATTACTCTAATAAGCCTTAAATCAATTTTCCGTTATTTTTACCTTGTGCTTAACCATGTTAACATTTTCTTTTTCCCACATTTCCCCAAGAAATTAAAAATATACTTTTGAAGTGAGTAATCATTAACCTCCACACGTGTTTTAATATTTAAAAAATAAGACAGAAAACCTTGTTAGAAGATATGTATCATATTAAAAAAAAAGCTTGTGCTTGTGCACACAGAGCTCAATTGAGTGGAAGAAACTCTCAAGAATTTAGTTACACCACTATTAATCCAGTTAGAACTTTCCAGATCAGTGACTTTGTTCATTAACAGCCTTCAAACCCTCGAGTCTATTAGTTACAACATGTCAAATAGAGTCATTTAAAAGTAGCTCTGGAGACATGTTCTAATGAATCAAAATCCTAGGGCTCTAAATGATTCCAAGTTGGCCTGTTGCTTAACAGGCACAAAGGGAAATTGTTCTTACTAGAGGTAAGAAACACACCTTGTCGGCCATGTTAGTCAAGTCCCTGACACACCGACAAAAAAAACACACAAATACACACACACACCTTTAGACATGCGTGCAATTGATTAAAAGCAGTGATACACCTGCAATTGTTTTATGCAGTAGTGTGTGTACAATCAAACGAAACATCACTTAATGTTCAAATCCATGGAATATTTCATGTTTTAACACAAAAATGTTTTTATTTTCCTTTCTCCTCTTTTCTCTTGTGGTAATAAGACACTGGAGGAGTTAGAAGACTTGTTTCCATGACAACGGAGCTTACCAAACATAGTATATATGATACCAGCATCAGGGTGCTTTTGTGAGGGCTTGTGTAATACCCAGTGGTGCCGTCTTCATCCTCCCCCACAAAATTAACTGATTTACAGGCAAACAAAGTATCTGACAGATTGACACTAATTTGGTGTCACCCATTTCTTCCACCTACCAATACCTTCCCAAATATATATATTCATTTACTTTTTCTTTTTTTTTTTGCTGCTGTATTCAGCATATCTCTACATAAATATTCTTCTTATGCAGGATGTAGTTTGTGAACTGTTGAAAACTTTGCATATTTTGAGTTAAATATGACCTAAAACATTATCCAAGTATCACACAGGTCCTAAATGTACATCCACCCATGCTCTACCACTTATCCTTTTCAGGGTCATGGGGGTGGGGGGGGGCTGGAGCCTATCCCAGCTATCTTAGACAGAGAGACAGGGTACACCCTGGACAGGTTGCCAGTCTGTTGCAGGGCTAACACATATAGACAGACAACCATTTGCACCTGCACTCACACCTATGGGCAATTTAGAGTTTCCAATTAACCTATCCCCACTAACTGCATGTCTTTGGACTGTGGGAGGAAGCTGGAGTACCTGGAGAGAACCCACGCAAACATGGGGAGAACATGCAAACTCCACACAGAAAGACCTCAGCCTCACGGTGGAGTTGAATTCAGGACCTTCTTGCTGTGAGGCAACAGTGCTAACCACTGTGCCACCCCCCCTAAAAGTATGCTTAAATTAAAAACAAAACAAACAAAAAAAAACCAACTGAACAAATTAGACTAAAATATCACACACTGGGCCAAATTTTCTAACAATTTTCACCTCCTTCTGGTTGGGGAGGAGAGTATTTAAATGAATCACATGATTTACCAAAGCTTGCAATATGCAGTTGACCACACTATAGCGAAAAAGATAATGTCTTGTTTTGTATCAGACATAGTTGTGATAGTTGCCTCTGGAAGTGCTCATATATTTCAAATGAGAGGGGGGTAGAGGTTGTCAGAACGAGTTTGTTATTGGCGCGGGTGGATGGCTCAAAGCTGTGCACGTGGTGCTAAAGCTTTGGCTCTGTAGCTCTTCACTGAGTCCTCAAACCCCAAATCTTTAGAGCCTAGCCCTACAAATTTGTCTTGCTCAGTAATATTTTGTTCATTTTCATGAGAAAGAGGAGAACTTAACTGGACTGGAGGAAAATCTCAGTACAGCACAAATACAAGGATTTGTCTTCATTTCCAGACAGCCAAGTTGCTTTTTATAGTAAGCTGATAGAAATGCAGGGTTTTAGGCTTTTAGTAAGATTTGTACACAGAAATTGGTACATAATGAAAACATCTGCAATTTCAGATCTGTTACATATCACAATCGCATATAATCGCAGCTATTAGCAGAACTTAGATCAGAAGTGTGTTAGATTAATGTCTGAAAGTTACAAAATGTAATACAGTCTCTACAAAAATTCTTCTCACAGAAGACAATAATACAATAAACAAGAGTGATGCATGCATTTACGCTCATGGTACAGAAACAATAATTTCATTAACACCCATGTGAGTCGGGAATAGGCAGTAAATAATGTTTGTCATTGTAATGTCATTGTAACACAACACAATAATGCGGTATTAATGTTATGTAATAATATCCCTCCTCTGGATAAGTTGTGTGCACAACCTTAGTTGTAAGCTTTATTCAAAGTTAAAAGAAGATTCAAAGGAGTTACCCCTTAAATCAAAACATATAAAGCCTCCTTCAGCTACAGTACCTCTCATTGTTATGGACTGTCTTGCTGTTGACCAAGAGAAACACTTGCATAAAACCTGTGCTTACACAGTATTATTTTGGTTAGTTGGTTAGCTAATTTGGCCTTTGTTTTTTAGTTAGTTAAGAAAAATGATCCAATATTGTATATCTATGAATTGAAAAAAAAAAATCTAGGATTAATTGTATAATTGAAGGGGAAATTAGATACAGGTGTTTTCCATTAATGGATGTGAGTATGTACCTTGTTTGTCTTTTTTATTAAGAACTACCACAGTCTGCTTCTCAGAACACATTCGAGGAAGTAAATCACTCCATTAACAAATTAGATTTTTGAGGAAAAGGTTGTTCTTGCTCACCAGACTGGAAAGGGGCATTAAACCATGTTAAAGTCTTTGGAATGCTAAATGAGAGTCAGACTGTGTATAAATTGAGGAAATTTAAGAGCATTGTTTTCTATCTCAGGAAAGGTCAACCAACAAAGTTTCCTACAAAAGCAAAGTGGATAAAAGTTTGGGATGGCACAAAGGAACCCAGGGTAACGTCTAAGCAACTAAAGGTTTCTTTCACATTGACTAATGTTTATCACCCCACCATCAGGAGAGCACAATGACAAAGCCACAATTCTCCAAAAATGAACAGTGCTGCCCATCTGCAGTTTCCTAAAGAAAGTGAAAGCCATTGATGAGACCAAAAGAAAACTTCCTGGTTTAAATGAAAAGGGTTTATCACCCTTCACGGACTAAAGCATGCTGAATTATACCAGCGAATTCTAAAAGAAAATAGACCACATCTGCAAAAAGCATTAACAGAGAGAAGCAAGACAACAGCCCTCAGCACACATGTTGTTCTTAAGTAAAGACAATCCCCTTTGAATAAGCACTTGTTGACAGGAGGAAAGATGAACTCCTTTCTAACAGGAAGAAACCTCTAGCAGAACGAGGCTCAGGGAGGGGCAACCATCTGCTGCGACCAGTTGGAGGGTAAAGGCAAAGTGAAAAGAAAAAAGGAGCACATAGAGAGACAAGGACAAAACACAAACTATGGAAGAGTGAAGGCAAACGTTAATGTAATGCAGATGTGGTGCACATGGTGAGTGAGGTCAGTGGAGAAGAAATTAGCACCATTTGCCATGTATTCCCTTAACCATAATTCAACAAACCACTGCATAGCCTACTTAGCATCCGGTACAGTGCAGAACATAGTCACGCATGGATTCCTAAATATCTGCATTAATACTCTTAACAAGGCATAAAATGTGCTTTTCTAGGCCTCATCTCATTGTATGTATCTAACTGTAGCTACATTTAGTCTTCATGTAGCCACTCTTCATCTGTGAGCATCACCTATGTGGGTGGCTGTGTTTCATCCTTATACCAAACAGGAATTGAATATTGCCACTTTCATTTGAAGCTATCGTTTGTTTTTGTTTGTGTTTGTGTTTGTTTGTTTGTTCAGCTTGTGCTTATGCCAAGTGCAATTATGCCATCCACAAGAAGCAGTACATTTCAACGATAAATGGCTTCACAATAAATAACTTTGACCTACTTATTTGTTATTCCCCTTAGAGACATAATAAGCACAAAAAAATGTATGACCATGCACGTTGTGGTCCTAGTATGCAGATGCAGCAAACCCATTTAAGGTGTATTGTTTGCTCATGGCTGAGGACCAGTCGTTTATTTGGCTATGAGTAATGATAACATAATAATCATTCTTTATGGTCATTGTCACAGCACCCAGTCAGCAATGGTAAAGGCTTGTGAAAAGAGAGTGGGAGGACGGGGAGTCTGTGAATCATCACTTAACACTTCACCACGAATGAGGAGGAAGCAACAAAAAAAAGAATTCAGAATCCTAAAGGGAAACAGTAACTTTTAATCTCAGTACAGCTGCTTTTGCTCCTTGGATATGGTGGACACATGAATAAGAGCAATGTGCAGTATATAACTGGATTACGGTAAACGGCAATTTTAGTCAGCTTTTTAAGCTTGTTTCAGAAAGATGTTTAACTCAGTATTAATCTTTTGAAACTAGTTGGTGATTTCTTTATCTTTTTTTTTTTAGCTTAGCTCATGGAGATTCTTTTTGTTTTAATATAGATTCTCTATTTGCGTACACTATGTGATCATGATATAATGTGAAGTGTAGTAGTGTTTTAATTTTTGTGTATTTCTAATTTAAAGGAAATAACAAAAATAGTAATGAAAGCTGTGATGTTAAACGACAGCTAGTCTTTAGTCCTTAACCAGTTTGTAAAGGATCTTGTTGAGGAGCATGTGTGTGTGTGTGTGTGTGTGTGTGTGTGTGTGTGTGTGTGTGTGTGTGTGTGTGTGTGTGTGATAAAAAGTGCTTAGACTGCATAGAATAAAATGCTTTATGAAAAAGTGTGTGAATGGGTAAACATGACTTGTTGTGTAGAACCATTTTAAGTGCTTAATATGATTGGAAAAGTGCTACATAAATGCCAGTCTACTCTATACTGATGAAAACTGTTTGCATGACTGATGTTACTGATAATTAGTTATCCCTGTATTGCATAATAATTTACAGAAAGCTGATTTTTTTTTGAGCTTACAAAGGATTAGTATATGCACATACATTTACATAAAGATCTCTCCACTACATGTATCAGGATCAGGTCTTCTCTACACATTTTTTTGTTCTTTCACACTCCAGCTGTTCTGCATGATATTCCAG
>VVHJ01010227.1:0-12362 GCA_015107715.1 Tylochromis polylepis | reverse complement strand
TTCCAGACCAAATTGGTGAATTATTTGCTGCTTGGGCTGATGTTATTTAGTTTGTTAACATCTGTAGTAACTGTTTGTGTGATATGCCCCACACTGTTTGAAATGCTGTGCTCCAGTTCCTCTTCTTCTCCATAGAGTCTCTTCGCAGCTTTCATTTGTTGAGGGTGTAGACCAGCAATTTGATTTTCAGTAGCTGAAACACAGGATACTTTTTAATGCGGGGCATTTTAAATTAACACATGTATGTCTTTGTTCATTTATTTATTTTGCAACAACATGAAAAAAATCATGTTCATGCTACTCCTTATTATAATTAAAATGTTTAATTTTTCTTACTTGAATAAAGTT
Source organism: Tylochromis polylepis (assembly GCA_015107715.1). Classification (NCBI taxonomy): domain Eukaryota; kingdom Metazoa; phylum Chordata; class Actinopteri; order Cichliformes; family Cichlidae; genus Tylochromis; species Tylochromis polylepis. Next base: position 12,014 of record VVHJ01010227.1, on the reverse strand, counting down.
ATAACATCAAAATGCTTCATGAATGAAGCATCTTGTTATACAATGTTGATAAAATGTGCACACTTTTTGTTTTCATCTACTTATGATACTGATCAACAACATGAGATTTAATATCTCTGTTCTCTGTGTTTCTGTCTGCAGGAGTGACAACTGTCCTGACCATGACCACACTGAGTATCAGTGCCAGGAACTCTCTCCCTAAAGTGGCCTATGCCACAGCTATGGATTGGTTCATTGCTGTCTGCTATGCCTTTGTCTTCTCAGCCCTCATTGAGTTTGCAACAGTCAACTACTTCACCAAGAGGGGTTACGCTTGGGATGGAAAAAGTGTGGTGCCGGAGAAGGTATTTGATGCCTTTTTAAAAATGGTCTTACTTATTTAATGTGTACTTTTATTATAATAAAAATATTTTTTAAAAAGCATTACCACTGGTATCAGTATACTGGAAAACCTTGCCATGTTACCGTGGTGGAAAGTTCCTGCATCTGATGTTTTTAAAAAAACAAAACAAACAAAATGTAAAAAAGACATATATGAATTTTTTCTTTAAAATGTTTATTTATTTATTTTGCACCAGCACACTTAACTTCTGATGGAGCTGCATCAGGCAGGGAACATTTAATTATTGTCAGCAGCTCATCTAATAGAAAATGCAATTTGAGTAACATGACATGAACATTAATAGTTTAGTGTTCAGCTTGTGCTTTCTGCTCTACTTGTCTCTGTGCTGCAGTTAGCAATAACATACTCTGCAGTCTCTGGGCATTTTTAAAAAGGTCCAATGCCGATTATATATATGTTATATTTCTGACATTAAAGCTTTTATTTGGACATATGCCAATGTGAGCAATTAATATTTCCCAATTAAATACCTATTTAAACCCAGTTTGACCAAAGATCCACCAGGGTTTTGCATGTAACAATGAATAGTGGTAGTTTGCAAAAGGATACAATAGCAGTGTGCGCGATATTGCATCTCATAAAAATTAACTTTTTATCCTTTTGCCTTTCTCCGACAAACAAATCAGCAAAAGAAAAAGAAGGAATCTCTTCTTAAGAAGAACAACACTACGGCCTACCCAGCTGCCACTGCTACAGCCTTCGCCCCCAATATTGCCAGGGACCCTGGATTGGCTACTATTGCTAAAAGCGCCCCACCACCCCCAACTGAGCCTAAGGAGGAGCCAAAGCCCAAGCCTCCAGAGGCCAAGAAGACCTTTAACAGTGTGAGCAAGATAGACAGGATTGCCAGAATAGCCTTCCCTCTGCTCTTTGGAACCTTTAACTTGGTCTACTGGGCGACCTACTTGAATAAGAAGCCCAAATTGCAGGGGGCCAATCCACACTAATCAAGTTTTTCATTCCTTTTAAACTATACCTGTAATTATTTCATTTTCTTATTCCTATAAACAGTGTTTATTTTCAGACAACATGGTGTCCATGCTGGTTTCCAATTCCCAGTTGTTGCATTGCTTCTATGTTGAACAAAATTTTGAAGATTTTGAAAAAACAAAATATAGTAAAAAAAAAAAAAATACGAAAAGAATACAAACTTTTGAAAGAGTGTTGTTCAGGTCTGGGATGATGCTACTAGGAAAATGCTACTTTAAATATATAGCCAAGAGAATGCTATTCTACAACTGCACATAGCCCAAACTTGTTGAGGGGCATGTTTTTGTTGATTTATTTATTTATTTGTTACGTTTTATTTTATTTTATTCGATTTCATTTAAACACGGAATCACAGATACAGTGGGCATTTGTGTATATGCATGGACAGGACATCTTATAATTTGTGTTTATTTATTCAAAATACAACTCATCATTGACTGTTGGCTTGGTTTATTTGCCATCAGCAGCAGAATGCTACAGTCAGTCTCTTTCCAAATATCTTCCATTGTTTGTAGATGTTTTATGAGCTTAATTATGTCATTCTCCATAATATGTTAGGATTTCTGCAATAGCAATAAAACATGTCTCAGTGGACACACCATTTATTTAGAGATCAAAAGATACAAAGATTCAATCATGGTTGTGATCAACATTGAAAAAAATATAGTAAGTTATTTTCACAGCATTGTAAATATCAGGTGTTACAGATGTCAGTATTATGTTTAGGCTTTGCAAAGTGTAACTAAAGGGTATGGTAATTGTACACATGGGGAGAAAAACTTTTTTTTGATTAATTTGTTTTAGTTTCCTCTTTATGATACTTTCTACAGAAAAAGAGTATATACTGGTCTAATTCATGCTTAAGTGACTGTTTCTCGCCAAGTTAATGTTCCATTCGAAGCTGCTTTTACATTGGATTAAAATATTAAACTGTGTGCTTGTGTACACATTGATGGCAACAACAGCAACAAGAAAATCAGTGGTAAACTGTCATTGGCTAGTTACGAATAAAAATGTAAAAGAAATCATCACAAATCTTGGAGTGCATTAGATTTAGAAACAAAACACTCATGTAATTTTGTTTTTGTTTTGGGGGGCTTTTGACTACTTATGGTGGGGCCTCCTTTGTCAGAAACACCATTGGTAGGAAAGTTTGGTTAGCATCAATTTAAAAAAAAGGGGCAGGGGCACATTGAGAAGGAGAAGTGCCTTTTCCATTTTCAGAGTTGAAGCTGTGAAGGCTGTTACTTTGGTGATTGATGGCACATCTGTATTTTCCATCCCACTGTGTCCCCTGACCATTTTTACCATATTCAACCCAATCCCCATTCAGTTAAAAATTGAGACATAACACTCAGAAAGTACCAGCTACACTGCCTTCAGTATCACATGCCCGTTAGGACTCATTTGTTGCTGCTTGTCGGTGAGCAACAGCGAGAGACAGGGACAGAGACAGAAAGGGACAAAAGAGAAAGGAGACATTTAGGTGAAGTGGCATTGTAAGCTTACTTTAGCCAGCGCTGTGTTTCACACAGAGGAATTGTCTTGTAGTTCTACGATAGTGACAAAGATGAATCTATTTTTGTAGCATGATGTCAATCCCTCTTCCGAGAAAAACCAAGAGAAATTAACGCCAGTGTGAAAAGAATGCTTTTGTTTTTGTATTGAAAATTGCTTGCTACCTTTATTTCTTTAGCAAAACACACACTTTAGGGAAATGCTCCTTCTCTGACGTGGCATGTTAAGGTTTCTGAACAGTCCAATTTAAATTATGTTAATGTAGCAATATTAATTAGCAAGGGCTTTTCTTAGGACCTGAACATGACACTCAGTCCGGAGTTGATATCCATTGTAGCTTTACACTGACCCCTCTCTACTTGTAGTTTCATCTGTATGCTGTACTTGGAAATTTATTCTATTTAGATTTGGTTAAAGCAAACAGGCATCGCATTGTGTGTCCATGCTGGGTTCTAAAGCCTTTGGCTCACACTCAAACTGTGTTTGATGAAGAATCAAGAGTGCTGGTGCATTGCGTCACATTACTGATTCAATGTCTTTTGCTGAATATATTTTACAGGGCACTAAACCAGCCAAAGGGCAAATTAGAACTGTGCAGAATTCTCTGTGTGCTTGTGCACTGGGGTGAAAAGATCATGCTACTACCAGAGGGAATCAAAAAGAGATTGGTTGCTGTTGCTATTGTTATTATTTGCATTATCATCATAACCAATATGGAATCTATCCCCTTATAGCAGACATCTTTACAAGCATATGCAAGCAGTCTACTGTTCACAGCCACTTAACCTACAAGCAGAGGGTCATGGAACTGCAAAGTTCAGGGTGAAGAGTTGTATAAAGATATCTGAATTCTAAACTATTGTATGTATGTTTAATATCATAAAGAAAATATATATATATATATATACATATGTAAAATACTTAATGCATATAGTATTTGATTCTATCAATGAAAATATTAGCTAAGATGATGATGAATATTGTTTGTATTATCAACCTATTGTTATGCATTTTGCACATTTAGAACAATAACATTACATTTATGTAGTCAGCTTCGTGCTATGCAATGACAGCTTTGAACCACATCACTGACCTTCTTTCCCTGACCATTGTGCTTCAGATTTACAAGCTATTGCTAAAAAAAAAGGAAAAAAAAAGCTTAGCTTTTATATCAGCTGTGCACCCATTAGCATTTTTTTCTTCTTTTTTTTCCAACCATGTCTATACAGGGTGACATCAAAGAAAACAGTGGATTATCTCTTTTGTTTGCGCTTTGGATTTGTCAGTGGTTGAAGGGAAAATGGCTTTCATTGTTGATTGCACTTTTTCTCCAGAGACATGCAATAAAGTGATTGAACTGAAAAACCAGGAGCAAAACCGTAACCTTGTTAATAACATTTCAGTTAAGTTCTTGAGCTTATTTGTCATTATAAAAATGGAGGCGGGTGAAAATGTTACTTTACTAAATAGATCATTTTGTTTATCTTTTGCTTTCCAAAGCTCAGTGATATTACAGGAAGCAACAGTGAGTTTTGACTTTGACAGAGCAAACATGAGTTTTGTTTCAAGTTTGTAAAGCCCCAAGTTCTCCTCCAAGCAGAATGAAACAAAGGATCATTTCCAAATTTCCAAACGTGGTCTGTCTAGGTAATGCTCCAGAGAGAATGTGAAATATGAGGCACAGTGCAATCATGAGCTTCCAACCTTTACCCTTACACTCATAGGCAGAGCGTACATGTAAATATCACATTGGTAGGCACATCAGTCATTTATTTCATTGTTTGATGCAGTTCTCAGCAGCACTTGCTGTTCAACATTGAGTCTTTGGTTATTCCTAGATACCTACTGGAGTTTTTCTTGTATTTTTATCAAACAAAATATGTTCTGATTTTCACTGAAATGTAAAAAAAAAAATTTTTCTAAAGCACAAAAGTTGACTAGGGTAAGAGAAATAAGAATGACACTGTATACATATGGACATCAAAGAACAAACACAAAACGCACACAAGCTCACAAACCTACATACAGTTCATGCTGGCAGTTCAGTGATACTGACAAAAGGTTCTGGTGGATGTAGATGAACTGGTGAATCTTCTGTAAATGTTTTGTTTCTTTCAGTTATGATATGGCCCTGTAAAATCTGATTCTCTGCATTAGTCTTTAAATAAAAAGAAAACAAACTAATGCCATGGCTATACTTCTGTCTTTGTGCTATGTGCTACCTGACAAAGGCTATGATAGAGCATATGTATTTGAAAGGTAGACCTTGTTTTTGAGTGTGTTTAATTAATCAATAAGAAACATTCTCCTGGTCAGAATTAATAAAACAGAAATAAATGAACTGATTATGATAACTGGCGTCTGGTGTAGGGCATGGGAAGAAACCTGAATTATTCCATTTTTTAGCTAAATGCCATTTAGGTGATACCTGTAGGAAAGAAGGGTTACATTAGCTTTATGTGGACACGGGGGCAGAGGGATAGAAGGTGGGACCTCACCTAAAGGGATTGGTGCACAGGTGATTTTTGTTTATGTTGGCAGTTTACTTTTTGGACTTCATGTGGATTTACAAGAGCCAAAGAAGACTTGCTCTTAGATGATTAAATGCAGCAGGATATCACAAGCTATGAAGATTTGTTCCAACCATATAAAGTGAGTGTAACTCTCCCACGGGCAGAAGAACTCATAACACACCTCATTTATTCAATTAGTTGCGCTACAGACAGAATCGGTCAGGAGACCTCGGACAGCTGAGCTGTTACGCACAGAGTCACAGTTTTCAGCTTAAATCATTTGTTACGCAGCAGCTGTCTTCTGAGTCTCAGCCCCAATCACAGATCTTAGGACATTTTAAGTCTGATCTGTTTTACTAATATCAAAAATACATACTTTTTGCAGTAGTTTCAGCAGTTTATATCAGAAAAAATGGTAATAGTTAGCCTGGTATTACTAGATAGATAGATAGATAGATAGATAGATAGATAGATAGATAGATAGATAGATAGATAGATAGATAGATAGATAGATAGATAGATAGATAGATAGATAGATAGATAGATAGATAGATAGATAGATAGCTTCAGCATGTTTTCATCTGAATATTCCCTCTCTTCTCTTGCTGCCTCTGCCCACAAGCCTCCACCTCATCCTCGTCTTCTCCTACCGTGCCATGAGACTTCAGGTGCAGGGGAACGTGCGCTTCTTCCTTAAACGCATGTGAGCTGCCAAGTCCTGAGACTGTTATGTAATAAAGCTGCTTCTCCCTGGCAAGACAGCAGAAAGAAGAACCATTTTTTCCCTCTCTCTGTCTCTCTGTGCATAGTTCTCATCTTCTTTCTGCTCTCTGTTTGTGTAACCTTTTCCTCATAAGCACAGATTAAAAATGGGGTTGTTAGGTGTAGAAATGATGGACATTTGGACATGTTCCATTCAGTCTAAGGCACAGGATGAATTGTGCTTACATTTTTTAAGCATCCACTGCACATGCAGTGTTTTTACTTAATCTAAGGCACATATTGGGATTTAATAAAAGCATTTTCTGCATGGTAATTGTCACAAGTACAAAGCCAAGACATCCTTCTTTGTCTGCTAGTTTCCCTAGAAACTTCATTTGGAGGTGCATTTAACAGTCTGTCCATCACTTGTTTGTGGTGTTGCCTGAAAAAAAGGCACATGAGGAAAGTGGTTATTAACTTTCTTAAATCAAAACAATCAATCTCAGACATCATCATTGCTAAATACCCTTAAAGGGCACATATCATTTTGCTGTTAAGAAACCAGCTTCCATTTTTGGTAATATAAATGGAATTTGATAAATGTCTCGGGCAATCATTTAGAATGGCCCTCAGTGGCCATCTACTGTGACTGTAGAGATACAAAACTGAATCAATCAGAACAGTCAAGTTGCAAACTCTTAGAGTCACATTTTAAGCATACAAGTAGTGGAGTTATACATAGAGTAAGGGGGTTTTGTCATTCGCCAACAATGACATTATCAGCCTCAACAATGTTTTGTGTTACCACAAGAAAACAATGCTGCATTCAGATTAACACTGTGCCCAGAGTACATGATTATAAATTTAAGGCATTTCTAAACCAAATCTCTTTTTCTCAGTGAAGTTAACATCTTCCACATTGGGATGATGAAGACTTTGGATCACGGAGAAGAAAAGGAGGAATCTTTCTCACACACATCCAAGTTGTGCCATGTCCAATTCTTCAGGCCCTAAATTCTTAAGCAATAGCTATATCAGGGACCCACATCTCCTGAGATTTCTATTAGCTCTCTCTCTCTCTCTGCTTGCTCGTGTTTGCTTCAGCTTCTCACTCTCTTGAATTGCCTCCTGTCTCTCTTTCCCCAATTACCCTTTGGAAGACTCCATAGATTACTTGGCCAGGTATCAGGATCTGAGATTTGTTTTTCTCCTTCAACTGAAATGAATAAATGAATACATAAACAGAAAGGAAAGGCAATTGGGGGAAAAAGATAATTACTTCACATTCTGCACCTCCTGAAAGTAAATGCCTCTGTCATAGAAGTTTAGGGCAAGGACATTATTGTTTTGGGGTTTTTTGGTTGTTTTTTTTAAATAATTCGTACATGCCGCAAAGTGATTGCTGTACAGAAATTCAAATCAACCTTTTTTGTTTCTATATAGGTCTTAAGGAATTAGTATTTGACTGAACTTCAAAGGCTATGGTTTCTTTTGTGAGTTTCACTGGTTGCAAAAGGTTCTTCAGGAATTTTAAATGCCTTTCCCATAGCTGCAAAATGATAAGCAGTAATATGAGGAGGTATATGATTCCAAGTACCAGCATTTTTATGGCGACTCTGTGAAATGGTATTAGAAGACAGATATAAGTTTTTTTTTCTATGTTCTTCACAAATATGAGAAAGATTAGGGGAATAGGGGAAAATAATAACAATGAATTTTAAGTACTGTACTTAGATTAAAATTTGCAAGAATGTTCTTTTGTCATTTTGTTTTTAATATAGGTGTTTTACTTATAATTGATCATTTTTACAGTCATGCTTCTATATTTACCAGCCTCATAGGAAGAGACAAACAACCCATAAGAACAACAATAAAATAAAGCAATGAGATGAAACACTATGACTCTGAAACATTGTAAGTGGTCACAGATGAAGCCTTTCAAACTAGCACACACAGAAGGAGGAAATGCATGGAGGGGAGCAAAGAGGCGAAAATGCTGTAGTGACATCAGATGCCGGAAACTTGGCGGAAAAACTGAATGGGGGTTCAGAATTAAACAAACACCTCCTCAATCCTAAATACACCAAACAATTAATGAACAACGAAACATATCAGCATAATCACGTACATCACCCTGGAGGACAGTGTTACGGCCCTGAGCCTTGGGAGTGAGAATGCCTTTTCACATTTATGCAAATCCAAGTGTGCTAGGACTCGTGAATGAATGGTTACTGGGAGACCTGTGCCAGCCCTCTTCTATGCAGAGTGGAGTGTGCCAGTCCACACAGACGATTGGCTGCCTGGGGATCCCATGACACTCCAAGAGGAGATGACTGGCTGATTGGGTGCACCTGTGGGAATAAAAGGCTGAAGAGCCTTCACATTAGGGGGAGGACTGTTGCTCAGATGGGACCATGCATTGCCCCTCTCTTTTGCCCCTTGGTTGCTAACCCTGTTTGGTGTTGCCCTTTGTTTGTTAACCATGGTATACAGCTGGACTTAGTTTCAGTTAGAGTTTTGTGATGCTAGCTTGCCTTAGTTAACCCTTAGCTTTTACTCTTGTCTTTGGTTTTCTTTCTTTCTTTATGTATTAATTGGTCGCCCAGTGGTCTGTTGAACAGCCCTGTCGGTTTTCTGCTTAGAAGTTTGCAATAAACCCTTTTATTTTACTCCGTTTTTGTGTGGGGGCTTGTGTATGTTACTCTCCTCCTGTCGCCTAGCAGAGGGGGTCGTAACAGACAGCGAGGAGAATTTGGATGTTCTTCAGGAATACATTGACTGGTGCTTCGATAGTCACGGAGAAGGCCCAGAGTTACTCGTCCCCTGCCAAAATTAAGTCACCGTCTTTCAAGAGAAGTCACCTGGCAGACTCCCCCGGAATTACATCACCTCCCAGTAAAGATTTTCCCGACATCCTGGACTCAATCAATCAATTATAGATTATACACTCAATTATAGGGTTAACTGAAAATTTTGATTTGCAACTTCTTATTTGCAATTCCCACTATTTCTCTCATCGTTTGCAACTTTTATCGAACCACTAGCAGCAGCAATTAGATAGGCTATAGTGATTAAGGGCATAAAATGCAAGAATATAGAACATAACATCAGTCTCTATGCGGATGATGCATTACTTTTTCTCCAGCATTCACAAACCACTCTCTCTGAGGTAATTATATTGATAAACTCTTTCACAGGAGTTTCAGATTATTTGATAAACAGGTTAAAATCAACAGTTCTTCCAATCACTTTTGATCTCTGGACTCCTTTATCTCTAAATTCCTTTGGAAAGATAAAACCCTGGTTTTAGCTTAAAAACGCTACAGAGGACCAAGGACAGAGGAGGACTAGATCTGCCTAACTTTTACCATTACTTCTTAGCCAACAAGCTAAAATACATCTCAAGATAGTTCAAACCTTTTAGATGAGCCCTGGCTTGACATAGACCAGGCACTGTGCAATAATACAGAGATATCGGACCTACCATTCATTAGCTCAAGCATCAGATGACATGTATGCTTTAAAAGCACTAATATAAGCTAATATAACTAATATAATCTCTGATAGCGTGGTGGGAGTTTCTAAAAATGACTTCTAAAAAGTCTTCACTAATCCCATGCAAACGTACACCCATCTGACATCTTACAAAAATGTGGTGTGGTGTAATTCGTTAATCTCAAATCCCCCAAATTACTGTCTAAAATATACTGGACACTCTCCAGAATAGATGAATCAAAATCCCTTCCTATTGTGAAATGGGAGGCGAATCTGTCAGTCAGCTTTGAGCACAACTTCTGATCTCAGATATGTTTAAAAACCTTCAAAATGACTAGAAACCCCAATCTACAATTAATACAATAGAAAATCCTGCATCGAGTGCACTATACAGGTCAATTTTACACCCCCCCCCCCCTTTTTTTTGTTTTTTGCTTCTGTTGTGTTGAGGCAGATTCTCAGCTTTCTTTTTCTCGCTTTCTTTCTCTCTCTATCCCTCCTTTTTCTTTATAGAATTCTAATAAAGTTCCAGAAAATATGACTATCAAATGGACAGTGAATGCTGTAATGTTCCACTTGTGAAAGTAAATCTGTTTGCCACTTTTTTGGCCTTCAGACAACAATTCTGATTGCTACACTGCTGGACAGGAAAGGGGGGGAAAAAAGCAAAAACAAAAGAAACAGATGAACTGAAGAGCTTTGATTATGTCAACAAAATATTTAACTTGGAGGAAATATAAACTAACAGCTGCTGTCATAGATGACATATTTGTTGCTGGAGACTGAAAACTGAACATCTGAGAAAGAGCAAGACTTGTAAGGTGCCCCTGGTCATCAGATGTGAGCACCTACAAGCAGTGGATCAAGAAGTGACAAATCATTAGACAAACTGGCAAAAGGGTGTTTGGGGCGTTGTGCTGGAACTCATCCAGTGGTTCCACCTAACAAGCCAAGGGACTTAAAGGATTTGCTGCTAGCTTCTTCTTTTAAGATACCAAAGGACACCAGCTGAGTCATTTGTTTTAGGTTGGAACTGTTTGGCAGTACATGAAATAAATGGTAACAGCATATTAGGCAGTGCGTATGAATTTTAGGGTTATTCTGGCTTTCATGCCAGCTAAATGGCCATCGAGCAAACTTTACATTCACTCAGACTCACGTTCTTTCAGCTTTGTTTATGGGGGGGTGCATTGATTCTCCTTCATTTCCAGATGTTCCTCTATTGCTTTTAACTTCCTTTGTCCATTTGGGATGGGTTGATGGCGTGCTGTGCATTCACCGATTCTTTATACTGCAAACACCAGTTTCCACACACCCTTTATTCCCATGAAAGGGTATGTCCAAACTTTTGACTGTTCCTGTAAGTGGTAACAGTGAACCAAAGTTTGGGGTTTATAATCAGAGATGATTAATATCTCTTAATGGGATAGTGTAAAACCCCTTCCACATCATACACTGTGGATTGATTGAGTTAAGAATATTATATTTCGGATAATAAGTGTGTGAAGCTCCCTTTTTCCCTAGAAATTGTAATTTTGTGTATTTTGTTTTTTAAAAAAATATTTGAAAGTTGCCCACCAAGCCTTCTGCATGGATTCCAGAGAAACAGCTGTGTTAAATGTGGAAAGCCCTGTGAGAGCACTGCATAGACTTTGCAGTGAGAAACAGCCTGGTGAGCATGGTAGAACAAGACAGCAACAACATGGCTTATGAAGCACTACTACTGAGTGCCCCATCTGCAAGTGTGCATGCTTTAACTGTCTGCCACACCACACTCAAATGATGACCTCTACAAGAGCCGTGCATTTGTTATGAGCTGCCAATATTCTGCCAGGCATGATCAAGCAGTGCACCATAAAAGTGGTACCAAAATTGTCCTCCTCAGCCACTTTTTGCTGGTTTCTTTTGACCCATCTGCAACAGCTGGATGAATGTGTTTACACTAGTTAAAGAACACTTTGCCAACTTCTGAAGCTGTGCAGAGAGCAGCAGATGACCCTATACATTCCTTTCATCTTCCTCATTAAGTCATATGATTTTCATGATTTATTAATTCAGTGCAATTAGCTGTCAGCTCCTCATGGCCCTTCACTGTCGGCAGATGCATCAAACAAGAATGTGTGCTTGCTCAAACACTCTTCACTCTGCCCTAAGGCAACTCTTTGACACTGCAACCGAGGGGCTCTACCTGACTGAGAGCAGGCTTTTCAGTCACTCAAACTGCCCATCACAGAGTCAGGAGAAGCACATGTGGCGTGGAGTACCTACTGTTAGCAACTGTAACACATCCAGTCAAAACCTCCGGTCACTAGACTACTTCTTGAAGGCCTCCAATCACTTTGGGCTGACCATCAGCAAGAAGAGGGCTGGTCTTGCCTTCCCAGCATATTCAC
>VVHJ01010226.1:5430-52301 GCA_015107715.1 Tylochromis polylepis | reverse complement strand
AACAACTTTAAAAAGGAAAAAAAAAAACAAAAAAGAAAAAAAAAAAAAAAAAAAAAAAAAAAAAAAAAAAAAAAAAAAAAAAAAAAAAAAAAAGACACTAAAAAAGGAGGAGGTGAAGGTCTTAGCAGCCTGCGAAATGGTATGAGAAAAATTTGTGGTGTAGTCGCTGAATTAGCTGGAGGGGGTAAAGATGAGGACAGGCTCAGCACAGTGCACGTGAACCTGCGTGGGGTGTGCTTGGAGGTAATTGACACGTTTTCAGGCAATAATCTATAAGCAGTGTGTGCAGGCATGAACATGTGAGCTTGATGATCGTGCACACAAAGCTCAGATCTCCTGGGACTGAAGAGAAGATAATAAATGTGGATGCACGTGAAGAAAGAATGGATGAAAGGGCCCTGATCTACTTTCTGCTGGAAGGAAGACGATAAGACTCTTTATGCTAGAAATGCTACTAATATACTATATGCGTGTGAGTATATGAACCAGATTTGTGCTGTATTTAAATTTAATTTACTTCATTTAAAATACCACAATAACAGATTTTCAGTCTGAAAAATCCTTTTGAAGATGCAATCCAAATGAAGCACAGGTGCCTCCAATTTGCTTTAATTTCCCTTGAGATATTTCTAAAACTTGTTTCAAATCCAGCTGCTCAACACGACTGAAAATAAATAATGACAGAGTGTATGTCAAGTTTTGTTGTTCATCTGAGGATATATTTAAGACCTAATAAGAATAGATGATTTTTATTCTGTCCTGTAAAACCCTGTGCAACCATGTTTAAGTGCATAAAACATTTATAAGGTTTTGAATGTTCTGAGGAACACAGTGGAGCACACGTCTTCATGATAATGGCCAATTTGATGAAATGCCAGGATATTTTCTGAAATCATGTGGGAAACACTGACAATGAAACACCTAAATGGCTCTGAGAGTAGAAGGGAAAAGAGTCTCTAGACTCGCAAAACACAGTTTTCACTTATCTATCTTGTTACATACTGTAAGTGACCTTTACTGCGCTATAAGTAAATACCTTATCTTTATTCTGCCTGGAGCAGATTAATAGATCTATCCTCCTCTTTACCAGACACTGCATGAATTCACTATAACAAAGTAAATGACTCAGAAGACCTTGCTGGCATACAAAGTATTTGGTGTTGACAAATGCTTAGAGATACTATGGTAATGATAGGCCGTATGAGTGTGCGTCATGTGAGATTCTTCAGTCTTTTCAGGAATACTGCCCTAGAAATTGGCACGTTGCATAATTATTTCCTGAAGCACGGGCTTTTTGTTTAGAAATCTTAGTAAATAACTCCTTGCACACAAGCATGTGCATGCATCTCAAGTTGCTTCAGCAACAGGCAGTTAGTAGACATCCTTCGGCATTTGTTAACCCAATAGAGCTGATCTATTCAGATTTATTTGATTCAGGTGAGTGCAAGGATAAGGACTAGTAAAAGACCTTAAAAGGAAATGGCTTTTATAGTGTTTTCAACCACAGCAGCTTAAATGACTGATGTGTTTACCATTATTTTACAGTCAAATACATGTTTACCGGTCAGTCAATGAGTCACTGATTCTCTTTCTTTTTTTAGCTTAACATAATGATATATAGAAATGCACAAATGCATGTTTTGCACTAGCATTCACAAACGTACCTGTGATTATTAAATATGTTACAGACCTTAAATTGCATGTTGCACTCAGGCTCTTGTATCTTGCACAGGTGTTTATGCTCCTCTAAAATGTTCTTACTCTCCACTTACATGAGACAAACAAAGAATTCCTGTAAAGTGGAACTGTAATTAACTTAATTTCATCACAGACACGCTAACTGCTGGGTGGAAATTTTCCACTGCCAACCACATCTTAGTTAGCATTTGTTTGGGAGATGCAGTGAAAACACCGTCTTTAATTTCCATAAAATGCATGATGGACTTTTTTGAATTAATATTTGGTTGTTCAAATTTAAAGCATAACAGTCAACTGTATTATCAACCTAACTACAAATCTGTGTTAAAGCCAATGACTGGGCTTTACCCCATATGTTTTCAACATTTTCTGCTTTATATCTCTAATACTGATTATAGATAGTGATTCTGCACATTTGAGCTTACAATATTAATTGCACAACTTTGAAAGTAAAACATTTTGGAGGAGTTATCAACACCTGTGCACCTGCCTGAAAGACTAACAAAGCATGTGAATACACCTTGCTCAGCTCAGTTGAACTATGTCCTGAAGAACATGTAGCCTGCTGTGCTTGGGCATTTTTGTCCAGTTAGGGCATGTCATCATTATGAAGGCATTTCAACTTAAGGTGTGCCTTGGTTTAGGCATGATTGTGTTTTTTCCATGTTTTATTTTTTTCTTTGATGACGAATTGCATTTAACGTCACAACAGGCAGTCTGGTTTCAGAGATCTGTGTGCAGTTATCAAGCTGTGGAAGCAACATTTGACAACATTATTAAAGCTATACTTTACTGTTAATGTCCCGTTTAATGCTTGTGTGTGTCTGTTGCAGTTGCAGCTCACTGATTACTGACTGAGGACATCTGTGTGAATGTATGGGTGAATCTTGGGTCCTCATATTTATACATTTGTATTTCTTTTAAATAAAACTTTTGGCATTTGGAAACATTTTAATATTTTGATGAATTTGTCCCCATGGGGAATTTTGTTTGGGGGAAAACATCAGCAGTAAACACAGTAAACAGTATGCATAAAAGTGATTGTCCACTTATTTTCAATCAAAAACTGTGGTACCATAAACAATACACTGAAAATATGAGGAAGAAGTTTTCATAGCTAACTCTAATGTACAATGGCAACCTTTTCAGCAATTTAACAGGTTCTAAATCAGTCCAAACAGCTGAAACATTTTATTTTACTACCATCAAACAGTGAAATGCTCTTCAAAATGTAACTACCCCTAAAATTGTTGCACAAAGTGCCGTAATCTCCAGGCATACACCAGCTGACATAAGAGCTCAGGCTGTGACGTATGTAATTTTGAATTTGTGCATGTTTCCCCCCATCTCTCTGATGGGAAATGAAACCTCAGCTCTCGTCACTAAGAGGATTACTTGAGAGGAAAAGACTGATATCTGCAAATCACTATTCAGGGAATGTACCGTGCGCTCATAAATCCCTCTTTTATTTTTCTCCTCTGGGCACAGGATGACCTTTGGATGTAAATTTTCTCAAGTTTTTTTTTCTTTCTATTTAATTTTTTTTAATTGCATTGAGTTTAAAGACTATAAACGCAAACCATAATTTGTAAATGTGCAGATTGCAAGTGTGCATATAGTGCAGAGGTATCCAGCATGCACACCTTGCTTATGAGGTAATACTGTGTTTTTCTTTATTGTAAGTTAATTCCATTTAAAAAATAAGTAAATATAAGCCAGTATTGTCCAAATGTTTGCTGATTGGATGCATAAATGGACACAGTAGTGTCCTGTTTTTGAAATACCATTCTGCTGCCATACATATTGACTAAGACATCATGTGGCTGTTAATCCCTGGCTAAAAGTTGCCCCTCAGCAAATCAGCTTCCTTCCTAACTGA
The DNA here is from genome assembly GCA_015107715.1 of Tylochromis polylepis. Classification (NCBI taxonomy): domain Eukaryota; kingdom Metazoa; phylum Chordata; class Actinopteri; order Cichliformes; family Cichlidae; genus Tylochromis; species Tylochromis polylepis. The sequence goes on along the minus strand of VVHJ01010226.1, from coordinate 48,724 downwards.
GGACTTTTTTCCAATTTTTGCAAATTGCATTTTAACCAGCACCAGCCAGTCGGCTAAATTTATGAGAACTATTACCAAAAATAGCTGTTAATTAAGACAGCAATTGTGCTACATAGTACTTTATGTATGTAACAAATATGACAACTTTGACTTCCAGTTGCTGTCTTCCATCTACTGCTGCTATATTTTATGCCTGAAGCTGCCACCAGATAAGCCAGTTAAGCTGTATTGTTTTGACTCACCCTAAACGCTCCACAATGAAGCTGCTGCTAATGGCATCTCAGATTTCTGTTTGGGTTTGTGTCAGTTTTCAGTTTTGGCATCTGGAGCCAGGCTGTCCTGGACTCTCCCGATAGTTTTAACAACCTCTTCTGACTCCCAGCTCATCACATACTGATGCTTGGTCAGGATCCATGGGCATCAGACTGTGACAGACTGAGCACCCCTTTAGCGTCATTTTTCAGCTTGCAGGATAGTGCAGTAGAGTTTGGGTCTCTCGACAAGTCAAATGTGAGGAGAATGTGGGCAAAACAGGCCCACAGGTGGTGTTACTGTCACTGTAAAGATAACCATGTTAAACAAGGATATGTCGCAGATGCAAGAGTGTGTGTGTCTGTGTCTGTGTGCGTGTGTGTGTCTACCTAAGATTAGTCATGTAATTGCTTGCCTACTTCATTTTATTTAAAGAAATTAAACTATTACCTGCCTCCTAAGTGGTACCTCTTGTATTTTTTTTTTTATTTTTCCTTTTCTTCATCATGTTGGAAATCAACACTAAATGAAGAACTCATACTCCAGGGAATTTTCATACGGAGTGTTCTTATTCCAGCTGAAAGTGGAGCTTGCTGAGGTGGTTCTAGCATCTAAGTAAGATGCCTGTAGGAGGTGTTTGGGGTATTTCCAACAAGGAGGAGGCCCTTGGGCAGATTCAGGACACACTGGAGAGGTTATGCTTCTCTGTTGCCTTGGGAACACCTTGATGTGCCGCTGGAATAGCTGGAGGAGGTGGCTAAAGTAAGGGAGGTCTGAGCATCTCAGCTTAGATTGCTGCCCCCATCTAGGACCTAGATAGGCAATGGATGGATGGATGCATCCATGGATGCATGCTTGGATGCTCACAAGACAGTTCAGAATAAATTGGGGTCCTATGGAGCAATCCAAATATGTAATGCCGCGGGGTAAACGTTTTTCCTGGCAGTTTTCATTGTGTTGTCAATAGAAGAGGTCGAGATAATAGGTTCCATTTTTAGATTGTTGGGGGTGTTACTGTGACATGGGTCCATTCTCAGGAGAACCTTGTGAAATCTGACCAGCAATAAGCAGAAATTTACTTTGGCAGATGAATTCAAAACATCTGCTAGTACAGCTTATTAATAACAAATATTCCTTTAAAATATATTTTAAAAAATACAATACAAGTTTTGTATCACAATAATAAATGATGACACAAATACTACATAATATAATAAAATAATCCTTGAACTAAACAGTGTACTGTCATTGTCACAGTCTGTCCATGCTTCTGCTTTCACAGATGCCTCAGAAAAGCACATTAGGTCTTGTCTGGCTCCAGCAGCAGCCCGTGGTGCCCTTTCATGGGACAGCAGCCCAGGATGGATCGTGCTGTCGTCTCCCCGGTGTTTGCAGTCTTCATTCACCTTGCTTCGTCTCCCCACAGGCGGTTGGGGTGTCTTTGAAATTAAGTAGCGATGCATCTAAGGTGCCTTCTGTTAGGATTCATGGTTTTTGAAACCACCATGTACAGTAGATGGATCAAACACAGAGATTGCATAGAGCAGAGGTATGGTGCACACTACGATAACACCAAAGAGGAAAACATGATGTATGACTGCATCCACAAGCATCAAAACCCTATTTACTTTGACCTTAGCCTCAAACCCTTTAAGGGCGTGTATCTCAGTACATGATAGGCAGATACACCTTCAGTAGTATCTGGTCAGAGCAGGACGCCATTATGACACAGGAGGTTTTTTTCACAATTTTTCATAATTTCGACATTGATGTCATGGACTCGGCGGGTTGAATCTGGCCCGTTTATGTTATTTTACATCCCGCCCTGCTATAAAACTCGCATACAAGTATCCTTGCAGGATTTTTCCTGAATTACTCAAAACCGCATGTTCATGTGGGTCGACTTCCTCAGCTTCTTGACGTGTCAATTCCTCAAGTGTCCATACAAATGTGTTGCAAAGACGATAGCAAAGATAAGATTGTGAATGACTCCAGTGGCAATAAAAACCCACACAGTGAGCAGCTAAAAGTGTGCCTTGAAAAACTATGCGTGCCGAGTGGGCGTGAGACAATCCTGACATACGTCAGTCGTTATGAACAGTTGTCACGGGTGGAAATAAAGAGACGCTTTGTTCAACTTTGCGTTATTTTCCAGTCTGCCTGAAGCCACATGAAAGCATCTGAGTGACGCAGATTTAGAGATTCACATTCAACCATTATAGCTATTCCGAAGAAGAAATAACAGAGCACTGACTCCACACAGAAGATGAATGTTTGGTACTTCTTTCCCATTCTTCAGTCCTCTTTGTAGTTTTCTTTGCCCTCTAATGACTCATGAACAAACATGATTATGAACGTCAGCGATGGAAGAAAACGTTGCATTGTTGTTGCTACTCTTGCTCATCAAATGTGCAGTGATGCAACTTATTCTTAACAATCTCCAGTGTGGCTGACATCCATCGGTATTCTTCGCAGCTTGTGGGTTCACATATGGGTTCAGCAAAGGAGCGGTAACATCAGGCGACATTTTACCCACATGAAAAATTTTTATCTTACAAGACAGTGAAAAAAAAATGCAACCTTGACACATTTTCACTAAAAAACTAGTGATGTTCTTTGATTATTTTTATTATTCACTTAAGCTTGGTTTGCCTTCTACAATATAATTTCCCTGATGTTAAACCCTATCGTGGTAACCACTTCTTTCTCTGCTGTTTCTTGTGTTTTTCTACACATGTTCTTTTTATTCATCTTCTTTCTTTCTTTCTTTTTTTAACATCTGTGAAGTGAAGCCAACCAGTGGTGGGATAAGCGTAAATTTGTCCCTAGTGTTGAAAAATTTCCAACTCGCTTGGATGCATTTTCAACATAATTCACACTGCCTGGAGTAAATCAATGTCTGTTTACATCTCCTCAAAACCTTGGATTTCAGAGGCAGCGTGTCAATGTGCAGAAGCGTACACAAGTGACAAGCGTTTTCTCTGGATGGCACAGAACTGGCAATCCATCCTATTCAGTGTAATATGCTTCAATTTGAGCAATATGTTTTCAGTCATTTCTAGATTTTTTTTTTTTTCAGCGTTACTGCAGGGACATTTGCAAAGAAAAAAATTAAGGTTCGGGAAAAAAATAACGGTAACAGCTGGACTTCTTTGTGGAAATCAACTAGACATTGAATGTGCACAAAGCATAGACATTTTGCACGCACACTTGAATCCTGCGAGGTAGCTGAAGCTTAATTTATTTTCCTCTCATGTCTGTCAATCACTGATTTATTTTATTTTGCAGCAATTGTTGTCAACAACTACACATTTCTTCCTGCTTGTGTTTCATGAAAAACAGTTTCACTCTTCACTGAAAGTGTAGCCAACAATGCAGACTGTCTATCAACCACAATACATGGATTTACCTGGGAAAATCTACCTGGTTGCAGATATTAGAAACAAGGCCAAAGGATCTGTTTAAGGAGCAAACAGGACAGAGGGAAGAGCGTGTCGGTACATATGTTTTGTGTGCATTTGTTGTGTGTGTTGCTGCCGGTAGCACTAATAGGCCAGTGGACATCTGCCTGGCCCGTGTTTGTAATCCCAAGTAGCCTGAGCCTAACAACCACATAATGAGGGTACAAAGCAGTTGGTCTCTGTGTTGATGTGTGAGTGTGCCCTTGCCTTAAAATGTGGACACAATCATTAGGTGTGTGTGTGTGTGTGTGTGTGTGTGTGTGTGTGTGTGTGTGTGTGTGTGTGTGTGTGTGTGTGTGTGTGTGTGTGTGTGTTTTAACAGATAGTCTGGACACAAAGCAGCTTTTATAGACTGGGAAAAAAAATTGCCCCGTTCCCCGCTGAGAGGGCTCAGTCTCGGGACAAGGGTCCGTGTGTGTGTGTTTGCACTTAAAACATAGTGTCGGAAGAGACGCAGCCATTTGAATCCTGTGTTGTTTGTAGCCAAGCCAGAGCGCTGATGACAGCATTTCTCATTTGAAGTGTTTAGAAGCAATTTTGTTTGTATGTGTTAGATTAAAATAGTGCGTGCGTGCGTGCGTGCGTGCGTGCGTGTGTGTGTGTGTGCGCACACGCGTGTGTGTGTGTGTGTTAGAATTTGGCATTTCACTCACGAATAGTTTCCACCGCAGGTCAGCAGCAGTTGCTTGGATGCTGGTCAGGTTTGTGTGCCAGTTGATATGCATACTCTCACACGCTGCGCTTAGGCTAAAGGTGGTCGTGTTTCGTAAAAATCTCAGCATAGCAAGTGGTATTGGGGTTGCTGGAAAAGCCAAGTATGTATGTGAGCTGTATGCATGCCCATGGCTGTGTGTGCACATGCATTTCTCTGTTTCAGTGAATGAGTGATGTGTGTGAAGTGAGTGTGGGTGAGTTTTGCATCTTTTTTAATAACCACCTGCTGCTCAGTCCTCATAGAAAAGACCATAGATTGCAATTTCTCTTGAAACAACATAGAATCAAAACTTGACCTTTGGCTTTTTGCATACATAGGTTTGCAAGTAGATAAGTACATAAATGTAATTGTAAGCAACTAGTAGGTTATATCATAGTTTAAAACCCATCTTGCTGGCACATTTATTGATTATTTAAGTATGTAACATGAATCACGCTAAACACAGAATTTATAGTCTGACCTACAGTAGATGGGTCTTGATAATACACAGAACTAAGCAACACAAACACAAGAATTAGTAAGAAACAAAAGCTCAATAGAGACAGTATATTAAAAACATAAAATTCAGAACTTTAGGGGTCTCCGCACAACATTGTCTGCCTTCATCTCATCCTATCCCCACCATCCTCATCTGTCACACCACCCTTCTGCATGGCCTCCTTCACCGCGTCCATGAACCTTCTCTTTGGGCTCGCTCTTTTCCTCATGCTTGGCAGCTCTATAATCAATATCCCTCCATTGCACATGTACATCTCAACCTTGAATCTCCAAATCACTTAACGAGATCTGTCATTCTGATGTACTCATTTCTAATCCTCTCCATTCTGGTCACTCCCAGTGAAACTGAGCATTTCCAGCTATGCCTTCTGTCTTTTTGTCAGAGCCACAATCTCCAAACCTTACATCATAGCAGTTCTCACTACCATCTTGTAAACGTTCCCTTTTACCCATGCTGCTATCCATCTGTCACAAAGAGCCTAGACATTTGCCTTCACCATTCCACCTCCTCCTTTACCTTTCTTGTGCACTGTTCATTGCTCTGAATGATTGACTTCAGGTGTTTAAAGTCATCCATCTTCACTACCTCTCCTCCTTGGATCTTCATTGTTACACCTGTCTCCCTCTCATTTACACATATGTATTCTGTCGTGCTTCTGCTAACTTTCATGTCTCTTCTTTCCACAGCATACCTCCACCTCTCCAGGCCCTCTTCCACCTGATCCCTACTCTCATTACAGATCACAACGTCTTCTGCAAACATGATAGCCCATGGAGACTGCTGCCTGACCTGATGTGTGAACCTTTCCATCACCTCTGTTAACAAAAAGAGCCACAGAACCAATACCTGATGTAATCCCACCCCCACATTAAACCCATTTGTCACTCCAACCGCACACTTCACCACTGTCTCGCTGTCATCATGCATGTCTGGTACCACCCTCACATACTTCTCTGCCACACCTGACTTCCTCATTTCTCATACTGTCAGGGTTTGTAGACACTCAGTGACTGGCCCTCATGTTCTCCAGACCAGAAACCAATAGAGAACCTCTAAGATATTATGTATCGGTGCATCTGATGCTGCCAAATAATAGCACAAAATGTCTCGAAGCTCACTGATGCCCTGATCCAGGTCTGGGAGGACATCCTTCAGGGCACTATCCACCATCTGATTAAGAATATTTGAATATTTTGTGCATTGTCAAGAGTGTGATTAAGTGTTGCATGATTTATTTTTGATTAATTGTACTTAAAAAAAAATAAAAACAAAACCTAAAAGCTTATGCTATAAAGATCCTAATGTAGACACTGGAGGATTTCAGGAAATCAATTTGAAGATCAACAACTGGCAATTCAACAAAAATAAATAAATACATAAATAAAACAACTAAGGAAATAACAGATGACATCATTTAAAGTGAGTGTAGTTTCTTCATAGAGTGAAATTAGACCCTCCACCCCACCTCCTGCTTTGTATGCCCTGCTTTACTGGCCTGTGTGAACCAGTTCATTAATGGTGTTGCGTGAGTGGAAGGAATTAAGTCAGTGATAGCTCATATAGACAAAAACAGATACTGTAACTGTGTATCCTACCTGCCACTGCAGGCTGTAGCTGCAGCTCAGTAACATTGCTTTCTTTTGTTGTCTGTGGCGTTTCACTGAGTTCAGAGTTGAATTTACGAGAAGCTGGATGACGGAGAGAATCACTCAGTTCTGTGAGAGACAAGAAGCTGCTTATCTGTGGCTTAACACATTAAAAGGAAGGCTCAGGTGTCAGTGTACTTGTATCCCTCCATGAGTGAGTAAACTTACCTGCATGCTTTGTCTAAGCATATATGTGTGAGTTACACGCGTGTTTGACAGGTCCTGAGTGAGATCATTGTGTGACGTATGCACCTTAAGATCACTATGATCAGATTTAACAAGAACAAACAGAAATTATTCATTGTTGATGTACAAAAGGCAAACGAAGTTGCATGCAGCTTAGCCACAGAATGCAAACATTTGTAACAGGATCAGATATTTTCTGAGGCAGATTTGGAAGATGTTAGGAAATCACATAAAGAAAGTTTAGTCATATAGAGATTTGGCACAGTTAAGTCCCATCCAGACAGGAGAAGGAAACAGTTCGTGGCCTCAGTAGACTTTGTACCACATCAAAGTGCCTCCTTGTGAATTCTCCAAGTGAAAAAATACAGAGAAAGCTGCAGTGAGGTGAGATGAACTGACTACAGTGTAAAAAGAATCAGAAGTAAGTTTTTAAAAGCTGCCACACTGAAAAAAAAACTGAAGCATCAAATGAACTGAATCCAGATGTTAATTAAGCTACATTTTGACTTTATTCAGCATTTATTATAATGGAATGTGGATAATTTAAAGAGTTGATCGCAGTAGCTTAAAAAAAAAGCTAACACAGGCTTTCAAACAGCTGAGTGGGCATAGAGAGCTAAAATAATCATCTGACTGAGTGAAATGTGATATTTTTAGCCAGATAAAGTTCATGTTTCAGCCCTCAGTTTCATATTGTGGTGTTTTTCCCTCAGTGGACATGACTTTCTGTGTAGGACCCATATTCCTCTGTTTGTTAAAGTTGCCAACTGAGGCCCCAGTCACACAGGGCTAGAGACTGGCTGGCAACTGCCTGGCAACTACCAGTTGCTAGGGAAAAGGGAGTATTCCCCGACTGGGTGCAAGTGGTTGCTGGCAGCCACTGTGAAATTAATTGAAACCAGTTAGCGCCCTCCACCTAAACACTGGTCAAAAAATTGTTAAAAATGCGTACTCCCCGACCAGTGATTGCTGGAGGATACTTGCTGTTGCTGGGTAAAATTAGTTCCAGGGTGGTACACTGTGTTACACTGAAAACCTCCTTTCAATTGTTCTGGTTGCTAGCCCCAAAGTCACCAGTAGTTTGTATGGAAGACACGGTCTTGCTGTCTCACCAACTACTGTGAAGAGTGCAACACAAACTGGAAATGGCGACCGTTGACCTTCAAAGTAAAAGCTGAGCCTTTTGAAACATGAGTTTCGAGAGTAAGACTCAGGTTTTACACTGAAGGCGAATGTTCTCCGTTTCCGGAGTCGGTGTTTTCCATACAAACTACAATCGACTGCCACAATCTGCTTCCATCGAAGCAATCACAAGGAGATTTTTGGTGAACCACCCAGTAACAGCCAGCAACCACTCACCAAGCAGTCAGGGAATAAGCATTTTTTCCATAGTGACCAGAAGTTGCAAGGAGGTCGCTGCCCAGTATCTAGACCTGTATGGCTAAAGCCCAGGCCATTATGTGCAACTCTTTTGTGTAGATTTTACTGATTACTAAAATATTATTGCAAAAATCTGAAAGATGTAGAAAAAAAAAAACAACTTCAAAGATTCACTTTCAAGTTTCATTTTTTTGGATCCTTTGTCTAAACTTTGCTTATTTATAAAGAAGCGTCATTTTAGATTTTAAAGTTCATATTGCTTAACATGAACTACAGTTTCCCGTTAATGGACATTTTATTTCATTTCATTGTTACTTAGTTCATTGTTTTCTCTTCTTTGTGTGTCATTAACATTTAAAATTAAATAAATGCCTATTTTTAGAAAATACATGACAATCACATCTTGATGTTCTAATGTGGGTAATTGTATCCATGCCTTCAAGACATTCAGCTCATTTTCTTTCTTCAGCTTTACCAACACCACAATGTATGTCCTTAAGCTCCAGAGCTAGTGGGTTTTCTTTGTGTGAGGTCTGTGGTGTCCCTTTACATGGCATGTGAATTATTCAGGAGTCTGGTCACGTTTCCAAGCATGTCCCACCTCATTTGGTGCCAGCATTAGCATGGTGACCTACATCATGGTCTCGGCATTAATGTACAGCCTAGAATGAAAATAAATCTGTCAGTGTTGTTCACCTGTTGTACCACCAGCATGTTCTCAAATAGCACAAATCACAGGCAAAAATAAATAAATCACTGCAGAATATGGTGGTTAAGAAGCTATGTTTTATCTCTTGTTTTCACTTTGCAACATACAGTATGTGTTTCTGCATCTGGGGCCACTGGATTTCCTTTTTTGTGTATTAGTTGTTCAGAAGGGATAACTAACTCTTGACAAAGCGCTTCTCTTTGTTTTTTTAAATGTCAGGAAGTAACAAATTGTTGGAGATATCATTTCTGAGATGACACTTTATTTTTTATGGTATAACTATGAGCTACTGTGAGTTATTTGCAACTCAGATTTTAGGTTAAGCACAATTTTCTGATAAAAACTTTAAATACACCTCACTAGAGTTATTTGCTTTAGTGGTAATAGTTGCTAGGTAATCAGATTAATTTAAAAAAAAAGAGGCTGTATGCAGGATTATTTACATGTAAAGATCAGTGACTTCCTGGGGAAACCACCCCACACCGAGGCAAGAATGGTCAGTGATGGCTAACATCAATATCAACAAGGGGAGGAGACTAAAGTGTCAACACAACCAGTGATGGAGCCCATTGAGAGGTCACACACATGTTCATATGTCTGGATTTATATCCAGTACCTTCTAGTTTTTTAAAATAACATGTCATAGAATCACTTTTACAGCTTTACTTCTCATACCAACACATTTTAACAGGATATACATCCATTTAAAATGTAATTATCAATAATTAAAATATAATAAATACAGCAACCAATTGGTTGTCTGTCTGTCTGTGTTGGCCCTGTGATGGACTGGGAACCTGTCCAGGGTGTACCCCACCTTCTGCCCTATGGTAGCTGGGATAGACTCCATCACCCGATGACCCTGATGAGGATATGTGGAAGAGAACTGATGAATGGATGGAAATACAGCAACCATCCAGATTTTTTAATTACTAAATGCTACAAGTTGTAGCGATGTACATCTACATGACAGTTGTGTTTGTATAAGCAGATATGCAAATGACCAAAAACCGAATTAGGTTTTGGTGACTGACATTATTTCTGTGTCTCAGTGTAATAAATGGCCTCAGTCTGGCCACACCCGTAAGAACTGTCTCCCTCCACCACTGACAATCACACTTTTATTTCTTCTTTTTTTCCCCTCTAATATACCATAAACCTGAAACAACCTTTTTTTTTCTCAGACTATAACCATGCACTGACATAGTTTGATATTCAGCTGAACTTCCTGGAAGCATTTTTAGCAGAAAAAATGTTTGAGCTTGAGCTCAAAGCATCAGCTTCTGACGTATGACATTTAAGCTCCTCCAAAGGTAACAAGAGACTCTGGCATGTTTGGCTACAAGCATGAAATTCTGCTTTCTTTGTCATTCAAGGTCATTTTAAACAAAGTCCCAGACACACCAAGGCGTACACTGTCAGTTTTATTCCAGCATAGTAACACTGGAGGATATTCTTTTCTCTGGATTACTTGATAAGAAGTGGGCGGGTAACTATTCCTCATATTACATAATTATATAGTATGATCTGATTCAAAAAGTTCCTCATGCAAAACACCGTTTTATTGCAGTGCATTTTAGCTTCTGGGCTTCATCATGGTCATCATAAAAATATAGACATTTTAAATAAGATCACTATTAGGTAGAAACAAGCAATTCCAGTTGTGTGGCAAAATACACCAGGTGATTTAGTGTATGAAGGTCGTTTAAGTGACTTTGAACGTGTTATGGTTCCTGGTGCCAGGCAGTCTAAGTATTTCAGAAACTGCTGAACTACTGGGTTTTTATCACACAACCACCTCTAGGATTTACAAAGAATGATTGAAAAGAGAGAAAATATTCAATTCACTGTGTCAGAGGAGAATGCCAAGGCTGCTTTAAGCTGATAGGAAGGCAACAATTACTTAAATAACCATTCATTACAACCAAGAAATGCAGAAGAGCATCTCTGAACACACATGTTGAACCTTGAAACAGACAAAACAGCAGAAGACCGCACCAGGTGTCATTGCTGTCAGCTAAGAACAAGAAACTGAGGCTGTAACTCACACAGACTCACCAAACTGGACAAGATGAGAAGAAACACTGTGTGACATGCTGGTGGTGTAATGGTGTGAGCGATATTTTCTTAGCACACTTTAGGCCCCTTAGAACCACCTGGTGATAATTTAAATGCACCAGCCTTCCTGTGTTATTGATGTATCTTTGCTGACTATGTCAGTCCCTTTATGACTAGAGTGTACCCATCTTCTGATGACTGCTTCCAGCAGGACAACATGCCATATCATAAAACTCAGATCATCTCAAACTGGTTTCTTGAACTCGACAATGAGGTTAGTGTACTCAAATGGCTTCTACAGTCACCAGATCTCAATCCAATAGAGCACCTCTGGGATGGGAGGTTCACATATTGGATGTGGAGCCAACACATCTGCGGTAATTTTGTGATGCTATGGACCAATATCTCTTGATGAATCTATGCCACAAAGATTTAAAGCTGTTCTGAAGGCAAAAGTGGGTCAAACCGAGTACTAGTGAAATTTGTCCAGCATTTTCTTTCTCCATGGGGTACAAACAAGGGCTTATTAATTAAGGAGTTTTTATAGTGACTGTTAAATTCTCAGTATTGCATTGGATTTTTTTTTCTTTGTTTGCATGATGTCTTTTTTTATGATGTATTTCATATGGTGCTTTTCCTTTTTTTGGCAGAAGACAAAAGACCCAGCCCAGCCGTGTAGGTGTTTCCTTGGCTGCTATGTTCATAGACGTTTTTGATAAGTTCTTGGGAAAAAAAAAACTGGACACAAGCTTGGAGAATCTTGGGAACGATGCGACCTTCAGCTTTCACACGGGAAGCTAACACAGCTGTTTTTCTGTGAGGTACACCTTGTAATGAGCACCTGGATGTGATTATTTCCTGAGTCAGAGAAATTTTGAAGTAATTTTGTTTTACATAGCTGGGATTACCTCACCAAAATTACTTTCTAATCATCAATAATCATTGTGAATCATGAGTATAGGACACAGACACAGTTGCTATTCAAAACAAGAAAGCCTAAAAAAAACGAGCACCACAGCTCTCTGCTGATGGATCTAATTAGGAAATTGGAGACAATAATGATGGACTTGAGCCACCATGAACCCCCATCATCATAGAGCAGATAAAATAATTTTAAGGTCAGATAGTAAAATAAGCACTGATACTGATCTACTGCAGTTTGTATGCAGGGGTGTTTTTACATGAATATATGCATGTTGGAGAGAGGACAAAGAGCAAAACAACTGTGAAGATTTATTACTTTCAGCCTTAGTTTCTGTTATTATACATGTAGTATTATCCACAAGTTTTTCCCAAATGAATGTAATTTTAAGCAGCTGAATTTGTACACATCTTAGTACTGAGGTTACATAATGACATTTGCATGCTTTCATATTTTTCTAATGATGCTGATGCACCTTCCTGCGGAGACCGGGTGGAGGATAATAAAATCCACGGGTCACTTATTGCTTTAATGTTCTCATGTACCAACGTGACATGATGAGCCAAACAGGGTCAATTAAATACAAGGGAGGAGGTGCTGTAAACCTGTGGTGGTTTCATAAAGTATTTACATTTCTTCATTTCAGAGGACATTAGCAAAATTGCATCTCAATAACCACATTAGGATCAGACACTAACTGCTGTTTATTTAAAGAGGAACTGGGCTGCACACTGTGCTGGCCACATGCAGGCGTCTTCAGGTGTGTGTGTGTGTGTTTTACTTTTGGAAGAAGTGTTGATAATCTCGAACTCATACAACCTAGAAAATTGCTGCTGCTTCCCCACAGGTTTCAGCCAGTTACATTTTTATTTCTTTGATTTGTTCCTCTCTATTTCTACCAGCATGATCCGAGTAGTTCCAGTCTGCATCGGCTCAGATAATTCTGATATCACTTTCGCTATGCAGCTTCTCCACAGTTTAGTTATCAGCAGAAATTTCCAGTGGTTAGGGAGACATGTTTGTTTGCCTTATTATACAAAGATTTATACCGTAAGTTAGTACAAACTTCAAACTACCTCTTTAGAAAAAAACATCCCTTCCAGCAAACTAAACACACAGAAGATGTTTCTATCTTGTACGAACACAAAGTCAACAGGAAAACTGGTGAAAATCAGCCAAATAGCACTTTGTGATTCCACTATGTAGACAAACACCAACAGAATTTCTGCACGCCTGACTTATCACTACTCATCATTACCTGGCTCTGGCTGCTTGGCTGAGGCCAACATACACTTAGCCTTAACATCACTATGGGTTCTTCACTTCTGGCTTTGTGTTAGCATGTTGTCTTTGCAGATACTTGATCAGAGTCCATGTCTTGTTATCAGCAGCTGTTCCTAGCCTGGGCACAGTTTGCACTTTATCATTATTCTTCACATTCTTGGCTTTTCATGCAACAAAAACAAATTGCTCCACAGTTTTTATCCTGTACATGGACTCGTTTAACTAGACCAAATAAGCAAGGCTTTAAAGAGCTTGGAAAGGAAAGGGAGTTTGAGTTTCTTGAAGACGTTTCACCTCTCATCCAAGAAGCTTCTTCAGCTCTAAAACCAATTGCTGGAGAGTCCCAGATTTTAAGCCCTAGTTGGAGTTGTCCCTTAAGAGGGTCGTTGAACCACTATTGATTATGTGCCTCATCAAATTTTTTTCTTCTATCCACCCATCAAGCAGATAATTCAAGAACAATTGTAACTCAAATAACGTCACAGTTTTACATCACCATGTGGCATGTTAAAGGCCAGTAACATAAACCCTAGATCGTCGTGTTTTTGCAAAAGGCAGACCCAAGGAGCAGGCTCAGGGCACATTTGGCAGGTTTTGAGTGTTTATTGACAAAGACAGACTAGTGAACTGATTTTGAAAGATGGGTGAAGGGTGTCAGCAGCACTGCAGGTTTACACTCCTGAGCTCTGTCAGAGTGGAAATATGGAGTTAGCAACTGCCCAAGAGATGAGTATGAATTGTAAGAAGAATCTTGACAGTTCTCAATAGTTTTATTTGGGTGCGGGGTTAAGAGTCTTGGAGGGAGTTGGTGGCCAGCTGGTGTAATTCCAGGAGTTGATGGCCAGCAGGCAGGCAGGTGAGCAGGTATGAAGAACCTGATATTTCTGCATGCAGCAGGTGAGTTGGTTTCCAGGCAAGCAAGGTTTTCCAGGAGATACAGAGTAGGCAACTATGAGTATCGAAGAGCGCGCAAGGGAGCAAAAAAGATGATTACTAGGAGCAGGTAACAGAGGTGGCCTAATCTTCACGATATTGGCCATGACAGTCTGACAAAGAACTTCTGCAACCTCAAGTCTTGATATAGTTTGTACTTGATTACTCGATTACCAGACGTGAGACAGGTGTGAAATGGATTGCTCCAAGGAGAAACTTAACAAAACAGAAAAGCAATTTCCTAACTAACCAGCCACCCCACGCCACTAACCTTTCATTAAATTTCTTAACATATAAAAGGGGTACTAAATGCTGACCACATTTTTCCAAGATAAGATTTGGGGCAGGGGCTGTTTAACACCGTCACTGCTACTTTGAGCCTTGCTCTGACTGACTAGCTGCACAAAGGTTATAAAGTACACTGAGTTTATGCTTTTCTTTCCAGCTTTCCATCCGCTAGACAATTTACATTTGAAAACAGTTTGCATGCGACAATCCAGGTCCAACCTGAACATGTCAAAGAACACATGTCTTTTTGTGAAGACAGACAAATCAAAGCCTTTATTTAACATATAAACACTATCTCACCTCTCCATTTTGTACACCAGCCAGCTTCTCATTCAGCTTTGTCCAAAAAATCTTGTGGTTGAATTCAAACATGTTCTGTCTTATCCACATTAAATAAGATGGTGTATTGAAGTTATTCTTCATTCAAAACACATTTTTAATAGTTTTTTAAACATGAAACCTCCTGTCCAGGTGTTTTGATGAACAAAGTGGTTCATGCTAGGACAGCACAGGTTTCCCATTGCACAGGGAACACATAGATAACATCTCTCCTACATCTGTTTACTGAACCGTCCATCTGACTTGGCAACGGGAGGAGGGAGAGAGGAGAAGGAACAAGAGAAAAAAGGTGAAGACATGAACAAGACAAGACATGAAGTAAACAGATATATATTCTATTATTAGTGGATTAAGGGTATAGATTTATGTATTTTTATAAAATTACTCTAGGCATAAAGATATTGAAAAATTTTATTTAACCAGTCTTAAAACTCTAAGAAACTCTTTTGCAAGTATCCTTGACTAAGATAGGCACACTCTTCATTTCATTCAATCTGATAATTAGAGAGTTTTTCTATATTCAGCAAGTAATTTTCCGAGGAAGATTTAACTGGGAAACATACAGAAGGGTCATTTCTTATTATGTATGACGAATTAGGTCCATTTCAATAATCTATGTGTCTTTTTTATTTTATTTTACACCTTTAATTTGGGTACAGGTTTTCGTGTAAATTTTTCGGGTAGGTTGGAAGACCTCAGATATTTTCTGTTCCAAAACACCATGCTCTGAGGTGTCCAAGAATTTCAGATTCTTTTAGGTTAAATAACATGTCAGCTGAGAAGCTACTGTTTCAGACAATTTGCTTGTCTTTAGACCCAGACTGCCTGTTTCTCAACACAGGAGAGTACACAGTGAGGCGACACTGTCAACAGAACCAAATAAGGCAGATACACTGTCAGGTAACACAGTGATGTAAAGTTTTATGCTCCCTTCACTTGATGTAAAGTCGAGTTTAGTTCCAACTTCAAGATGAGTCATGATGGCTTTTTGCCAACTGGACATTTTCACAAACACTGATTGTATTTTCTCCTTTGGCTACAATCCTATCACATTCATATCGGTACTGGCGGTGTGTAGTTACACTTTGCATTGAGTTGTTTTACAAGATTAGACCTTCAGATTTATATCATATCATCACACCAAGGCTGGTTGCGCAAAGATAAATCTTTCCCGTGGCTTCGATTCCAGGAGAAATTCTGCAGATTTTATGCGTGATTACTTTAGTTGTCATTGGCAGCACTGTGAGAACAGGTGCGTACCCTGTGGCTCTAAATGAGCCAGAGATTAGGAGAGAATGAGGTTAGACTTTATTAATATCCATTATAACAGAAAACCTGGGTTACAAATTGGAAAAACAAACAGGGGGGAAAGAGAAAACAAGATATTTTGTAACTAAAAGTGTTACAGAGTTGCATAATGGAGATTACAGAATGTTGCAATTTTTGATCTTGAGCCATACTAAGGAATATATTCCTGCCTCAGCGGGAAAAGCAAGTGGGGCGGTGGGGTGAACTACATCTACGTTTAGCTTTAATTAGTTTTGTTGTTGTTTGTTTTTGCTTTTTCTTTTGCTTTTTAAAGCAGCAAAAGTCATATAGCTATATTTGGTAACACATTCCAATGCTGAAGTCATGAATTTATTTATCTTCTTCTTGTGTATCTGTTTAACTCAGTCTCACACTGAGATTGGATTTATACGTTAGACCACTCTAACATACTGCACTTAAAGCTAGTTTCAGTTCCTGTGATCATATCGTATTAGAACTACAGATTCAGCTTACTCTGGTTTATGAAGGCTGAGCTCTGTCTTAATGAAATATAACCCCTCTGCCTCCCTCAGGATAAATAATTTTTCTGTTTTTATTTTATCTAGGGGCTTGTGATTTGTTCCTTAGATTTATTTATCTTTTTATGTTGGAAGTCTTGAAAGTTTACAAAGTTATGACAGAAACCTGGAAAACATCAAGCCTGGACAAGTTTGAAGCCGCAAGCCAAGAGATGAATTATTAGTGCTTGGGGTTTATAATGACTGTGTTAGAAATACCAAATCACATTACCCCGCGGTAGCCTCCTCCATTTGTTATGACTGCGTGTGAGTGAATGAGTGAGTGAATGTAGATTTTCCCTAGTTAGAAATCTGACTTTACAGCTGCTGGCTGTCAGGTATAGATAGTGAACATGTACACAAACTCATTGACTTGAGTAGTGGCATACAAATGTGATTTACTGAAACATGTGTAGGTCAAACAGGGAAAAGGGATTTTGTGACCAAAAAGAAAGCATTGCTGAAGTCTAATTATTGAGTTAAAATTTGCTGTTGATCACTAAAGTATGGATCCCAGCCTTCCTGATCTCTGCTCATCCACCAACATATACATCTTGGGCCAAACATTTTGGAAAACTGGATCCAGTGGAGTTTCAGATTGAATCTATGAAGGCTGAGATCACAGACTTCATCTATAAAACTGGGTTATGATTGGTGTAAAACCTAACTTTGATCGCAAAGTCTAGATTTGATGTCACCGTTTTTTGTACTGGTTATGTAGAGATATTGCATTTCAGCGTATAGGTTTTAATTTTTCCTGGCAAGAGAAGAAATATGCAAAATAGCTTCAAAATGTCATTGATTTTTGTTTGTTTATTTCGGGCTTTTTTACATTTACGCAATTTTTTATTAGTCTGCTTTTGTATCTGTGCATCTATGTCAATGTACATTTTTAATAGAGAGGTTAGTTATGGCATTGGTCATTTCGCCTCTGACACTGGACACAGTTAAAGTTTTACATGATGTTTTGGGCATGTCAAATTGCTATCCAGACCCAGATAAGCAGCCGTGGATGAATGAATGGCTGGATAGATGGATTACTTTTGCACATCAGTTGTATTTTTGTTTTGTTTTTGTAAAACTAATCAGTTTGGATTAGAACATAGACAGTGTTAAAAAAAAAAAAAACAAGGATGGATGGATGTAGCTGTTAAATTTGAAGCCAACATGCAAGTACTTGCATTGTTTTTAATGGCCACCAGGGGGTATACCTGTGTCTGCAAAAAGACCTCTAATTCCATAGAAGTCTATAGGAAAATGGCCTGCTGACTTGAACTCTGTAAGCACTTTACTATTGAGTTTATGGACTCTGTCACTAATTTGAATAACACATTAAGTCCATTTTGTAAATCTTGGTCATCTTATGTTGACCAATGAGCATGCAGATTCACAGTCAGATGCATTTGCAACCAGTTTCAAAAAACAGACATGGCGACAGCAAAAATGCCCATGTTGAGGCTTTAAAACAGGACTTCAGAAACCAATGGGTGCTATCACAGTAGCTACATCCATCTTTTATATTGCCCGTGATTTTCTTGGTTGCTACGGCAACATCTCTACTCTGAGGAGTGTCGAAAGCATAGGTGGTGCAAGATGGAAAAAATCTGCTAACTAAAATGCATTAAATTCAATGTCATGTTTGTAAAAAGAAAAAAAGGGACAAAATATGCCCATGTACATCCTTTCCATAAGACTGGGCAGGATATCAGGATAGACTCCTCGCTCAGAACAGCATGATGAGCAAACAACTAGACAGCCAGAAAACATTATTGTGCTTTAATTGTTCCCATGAAATGTCTGTGACCTAGCAAGTAGAATGTGAGTGATGTTTTAGAACTGACCTTAATATGATGTAAAAATAAATAAATAAAATAAAAAATTACATAACACCAACATAAGCCAAGACCAGTGTCATTAAATACCTCAAAATAGGACATGTCCTGGAAAAGAACATATGCTTTTTTCATGGTGAATTGAATAGAAGTTCGAGCAAGCGCATGACAGTTTGGTTGAATTTTCCCACTGACCTACCATTCCTGTCACTGGAGACCTCAATACATATTTAGTCTACGCACCAGATTTGCATTATCTTTACTGTCAGATAATTCTTTCATGCTTTCAAGTTCTATTTTTTTATTCTACCAGTTATTGTTGTAGTTATTAGGGGTTGTCTGTCTTTGTAATAAAGAATTTCGATTAATATCCTTACTTATGCTTCCCACTGTGACCTCTCACGTACCCTCACCATTGCGGCTTCAGGCGAAAGACTTCACTGCAGTACTCACATACTTCTCTGCAGAAATGTGTCAAAACAGATGAGCAGTCTTTCTGTCTCTCTGCTGTGCACTAATGGCCTAGTCTGTTTATGTGCCAAGTGACATTAATTTAAGCAATCCCAAGTGCACTTTTATGGAAAGACAGTACACACCTGCATAGATGCTCTCCCAGCCCCTAAAAGTATTAACAGACTTTTATATTCATGGAAGGCTTCTCTTGTAAAAGCCATGCAAATTCAAACAACCTGAAACAGATGGTGTGCTTGTCTTGCCTCTGTTCTTTTCATGTCTCAGCAGGTCATTTTATGTCATTGAAGCATAAGCTATTCATAAAATTCACTTAAGCTTAGGACTGTATAAGGAAGGACAAACTCTACAAAAGCAATCATTTTTGTTTGAGAATTTTTTTGGAAATGTCTGCAGTGTTAGAGTTTTTGAATAAGCTCAGTCTATTTTAGGTCAAGCCTCAAAGAGTGCAGATCCAGATTCACTTATGACTTCCACATTACTTTAAGGAGACAGTCAGTGAATGCACTGCACTTTACATTTGTTTGTTTTGTTGCTGTGGTTGTTTTACTCCAAAGGATAATGTGAAATCTCTCATACGCAGTCGCATGACTGGCTTTAAAGTCATGTGGACACTGAGCAGCCAGCTGAAAGCAACTTTACCCCTTCAGATAAAGATAAGAAGATAATCCTTTATTTATCAAAGATTAGGGAAATTCTTTAAAGGCATGTAGACAAGAGGAGCCAGGAATCAAAAGTCCAATTTGTTACCTGACAACCTGCTTAACCACTTGGGCCAGTATTTTCATTCAGTTAGATTTTATTTATATAGCGCCAAATCACAGTCATCTTATAGTGCTTTGTATTGTAAGGTAAAGACCCTATATCATAAACAATCAAACAACCCACTTTGAGCGAATACTTGGCAACAGTGGGAAGGAAAAACTCCCTTTTAAGCCAGAGATTATTAATAACAAATGATAAAATGCAGAGTGGTGTATAAACAGAGAGAGCAAAATGAAGTGAGTGAAGAAGAAGCACCATATATCATGGGAAAGCCCGAGTAGCTTACTGCAGTGTAACTAAAGAAGGGTTTAGGTTCACCTGATCCAGCTATATCTATAAGCTTTATCAAAAAGGAAAGTTTTAAGCCTACTCTTAAAAGTAGAGTGGGTGTCTGTCTCATGAATCCAAACTGGGAGCTGGTTCCCCAGAAAAGGGGCCTGAAATCTGAAGTGTCTGCTGCCATTCTACTTTTAAATATCCCAGGAACCACAAGTAAGCCAGCCATCTGAGAACAAAGTGCTCAATCTGTAATAAAATGTTATGGTCAGCAGTATTGAACGCTGTGCTGAGGTCTAACAGGATAAGCACAGAGATGAGTCCACTGTCAGAGACCATAAAAAGATCATTTGTTACCTTCACTAATGCTGTTTCTGTACTGCGATGAATTCATACCTTGGTTTTAGAAGTATTTCAATATAATACTTATTTAGAATTTCTAGAGTAATTAATAGACTCTACAGAAATGCATATGGTACGAGCACAAATACTGAAGTAAATTCGGCCAAAGTTAAAAATTAGAGAAGTGAGAGAAAAAAATAAAACAAAAAAAAATAGATTTGTAGGATTTATTATAGTTTCTTGGAGATGGCGGCACTACCAAAAGAACAAGCAGCTAAACTGGAGGTGGAAGAGTTGGAGATTTAAGCAGGATGGAGAGATTTAAAAATGAGTGCATCAGAGAAACAGCTCAGGCTGAGTTAGAGAGGCAAGGATGAGATAGTTTGGACATGAAATATGGCCACCACCTTACCTTACACCCCGACAGGTGTAAGGTAATGAAAATCATGCCGTGTTAACGTGACAGTTTAAACACCAATTACCTCTCTGCTCAGGGCAGTTAGCCTCACCTTGTACCTCACCCCAGCCACCTGAAAGGAATTGTTTTCTCATACCTGCCTGTCTGAACAAATCTTTAGATATGCATACCTTTCTGTCCTTTTTACTGCCTGTCTGCTGGAAGCTCAGTTCCTTAAACACAGACAGAGCTAGACACACATTTTAATGCACACAACCCCAAGAATGGTAAGATACATACAGGAATATTCTGGTTTCACTGATTTATTCACAATCTTGCAAATAATCTGTTGCAGGGAGATGGCAAAACAGAGCATCCTGGCAGTTGTTATTAATTAGTCACTTACTATGTGCCTGTATGCAGTGTCCTGCTTGTCCATACTGCAATTAAAACTAAAAACTAAATGTACCACTTTTCACAGCTATGATGCATTTTTTTGTTATTCATTTAAATTGAAATCTACCAGATTATTTTGTGCCTGAAACGGTAAGGAGGAGCTTTTCTTACAGTGGTAAAAGACATGTAAGTTTTCACATTTCTGTCAAAAACAGATACACACTCTCATTTGTGTTCGTTAACCAGCATGTTCATAAACCTGAGAGCAAAATCCAGGCCTAAGGGAGAGTCAAACCCTTCAGGGGAAGCTTGTATCGGTGATCTCATTCTTTCGGTCACTACCCACACCTCATGGCCATAGATGACCCAGAGTGGGCCTTCCATCTTTTTCCAGCTGAGAAGCATGCCCTGAGACTCGGAGCTGCCAATTTTCATTCCTCCTGCTTCTTGCTTGCCTGCAAACCACCCCACAGTGAGCTGGAGGACACCTACTGATGAAGCCACAAGAACCACATCATCAAAAGCAGAGAGATGATCCCGAGGCCACAAAACTAGAAATCTTCAGCTGCTTGGCTGAGCCTAGAAATTCTGCCCATGAAAGTTATGAACAGAATCAGTGACAAACGGCAGCCCTGGTGAAGCCCAGCTCTCACCAGGGATTGATCCGACTTATTGCAATATGAGTCTCACTACAGTTATACAGGTACATGTCCACCATTCTATAACAAGCACAACAGCTTTTTACCTCATTTGTAGTGTGATATGATGACAGCAATTAAAAAAAAGAAGAAGAAGAAGAACTCTGTATAGTTTAAAACATATGTTCTCAAGTTTTTAGGCAGCTGTAGAGCTTAACAGCTGATACACAGGCAGATGTGCTGAACCTGAAAGGTTTCTGTGCTCTTTGGTTACAGACAGAAGCCTGCATTTAAGTGAGACACTCAATCTGGCTCCTAACAACATAAACATATTCTGTGTCTACGCCTCTGTCTACTACTTTCTCTCCTTCTCACTCTTTAACTACATATCATTCCAAACTAAACAGCTTCAACACTTTATCCACCCTCTGCTGTGTTTAATTTTGGGGTAAACTTTACAGTTTTCCTGCAAATTAGGTCTGTGCTTACAGCGCTGCCAGGTTCATTAAAAGCCAATGGACACAGTGCAACTAGTATCACAGACAAATAGAGTTTACAATCTAGCAAGCAGTACAGTTCTGTGTAAATACATGTGGTCCTTCAGTCCTGTCCAAAGAACTGAAGAGAGGGCCACAGCTGCAGGCAGGCAGTGAAGCTGGAGTATTTTGACAGCCACTTTCAGAAAACAGCTGTCTTACTTGATCAAGTGAAGAAAAGTTTTCTCTACTCTGAAAAATGTCAGAATATGAAGTGTTTACTGCTAAAATGACTGATGATTTTTTTTGCTATCTTGAAGGAAACAGTTGATGCGATCAGCTAAACTCACTATGTTGCCTAATATGTGTTTTCCTACTTGATATGAGAAGAAATGCAACATGTAAATATTGAATTATTGTGCTTTTTTTCTCAAATTTAGTCTTTTTTTAAATTAATTTAATGGAGGCAATGGTGTCTAGCTGGGGCTTTTCTGTTTGGAGTATGCATTACACTGGTGTGGATGTGCTATATAGCGTTCTTCTGATAGTGCTGTGGAGCTACACCAGACAGAAGAAAGGTTGGCAACAACTGCTTGAAGGCTTTCCATGGTTTATTACTGTTTTTGTTTTGTTTTTTGAGCCAACTGCTATGTAGCTTCTGTGGAAAATGCGGTCCACTAATTACATTTTCTATTACTATGCTCTCTGCTTCATTGCCAGTGCTGCCAGCATTCATTTTATGTGAATACACAGATCAAATGTTGATATATTGTCAGTGTTTTTAATTATGTTCTGGTTAGTAATCATTAGCTAAACTTCAAAAAATGTTTCTCCAAAGCATCATCAACATCAGCTTATTAAGGCTGACAAATGATGTTATTTTCTTTTCAAGACAAATTCAGTTTGGCTAAAGTCCTCCTGTATTTTTAACTGCTGCCTTCACTTCCTTTCTTTCTTTCTTGTAGCTAAAATGATGTAATGGATGAAGACAACTCATGTCCAAGTTATTTTCAGTCATTACAGCTGAAGACTGAAACAGACAGCTGACCGTTGTCTTTCATCCTGAGATCAAAAAGACGGGATGGATTCACACAGCAGCATGTCCTGTAGGGGTCATGTACAGCCTAATCTGTCACAGTCCACTGAAAATGATAGCTGGCATCTTGTCCCGCTGCTGTTCATGAAGGGAACAAAGAAGAAATTGGCAAAGAGGTGGTAATATTAACACAGGTTCACAGCTGATTTGCACACTGTTTCGGCGGTGCGCACGTGTAATCCTGCAGCATGTGACAGATGTACATGCTGCGAGAACTCGTGTAGATACACACCCACAAATATGGTCATGCAGACATGAACAAATGCACACACACAGGTACATGGTGCGGACAGACAGTTCATGGCTGCTGGTTTGAGTTATGACAGAACCTGATTGCATCAGTGCAAGGGGCAAAGAGGTGAACACAAGCACAAGCGAGGAGTGAGCATGGGAAACACACACACACTCACAAATCTTATTACGCTGGATGGTGATGAATGTGGTTTAATCCTGTGGTTAGAGTGTTCCAGGTGGGAGGGGTCAGACCTTCTTCTCAGGGCTATCTCTTACAGGCCAAAGGTTCAGCCTGATGGCATCCCCAGATACAATGAGTGCATTTATTCATATGCAGGGAACAGAATAAACCCAAAAAGTATTCACAGAAACAATATCAGCTTTGAAGTTCACTGACTGACTTACGAAAAATGAAAGAAAGACAGTGACACAAATTTACAAAAATAATTAGATTTTTAGAAAGTGGCAAATGTGGTCAAACGTGAGGTTGTAAGACTTTCAGTACGTTTTCATGACAATGGGTTTTGAAACTAATCAGTCCAGTTTTCTTTCTAAATGCTGACGCCAGGTGATGGAAATCTTAAAAGGCCATCTCGTACTTCGTTATGTTTTATCTAAACTGATAATTATTTATTATGTTATAAGTTATATCTAATGGGGCAAAAAAGTATGAGAAAAATATTATACTCCGCCATTTCAATGTGCGTGTATGCCTAAAAAACTTTTTTTTAAACTGCTTTTAACTAAAGATCACAGTCTTCTATCAGTAACTGAATCTTTTGAGCATATATATTCTTAAACATGTGATTTTTACCTGACAGTTTTTAGGAGATTTTTTCTTCAAGTCTCTGATCCTTAAATGTTGCCTTCACTGACCCACAATGTGTGTTAGGTAACGTATTTTCGTACACGGCAGCCTTCAATTTCACTGTCCTGTCAGTGAGGAGGAACTTTTCCTTTGTCTTGGCTCTGTTGTTATTGCTGTCATTGTGGCGTTTTTCTTCATCCCACCAAGTTTTCTGTCTGTCAGCCTGAAATCAGGACAAGAACCGGACAGACCAGCAGACGTCATCCATCCAGATTTTGGTGAACAATACGTGCATTTTTTGTGTTTTTCCTTCCCTCCCTCCCTTTCCACGTTCTCCACTTCTCCCTCGCAGGACACAACAAGTGTTTGATTCGCTGTCTGGTCGTGCATATTAATGAGAATGGGATAGCGGGCAGCTTTTAAAAGAGCTGCTGCCTGCCTCTCCACAGAAAGCGAGGGGGAGAGAGAGAGACCTAAACGAGTGATTGGAGATTCATTCAAGCGCTCAGGACGCACAGACGGAGTTGCACAATCAGCGCTCCAAAGAGACCCCAAAAAGCTGAAAACCCCATTGCTCTTCACGTCTGCCTCGCAGTAGTGGATGTTATCTACATATCGAAAGACTTTTTGCTGATATTCCAGTATTTACTCCGTTGGAAGGCTCGGGCTTTGAGGAACTTCTTTAAAAAAAAAAAAAAATCTTTTTGAACTTGTGAAGACATGCGTTGGTGCACGACGGTGCTGCTTTTGTTAATGGTGGCCTTATGCTGCCTGAGCGCAGAAGGTAAACACTTTTTTTCTGTTTATCTTAGTTAAAGTTTGTCATTTTTCAAACTGGGCTGTGTGGCACTTAAGCTGCGATAACTGAACAATTATCGGTAGGTGGAAAATAGGTGGAAGGTGAAAGCAAACGCCTGGTGCGTTGTGTTGGGTTCGTGAAAGGAAAGATAAAGGAATCAGCTCATGCTGTGCAGAGTTTGTTTGAAACAAGAGTCAACAGCTGAAGTCAACTTTGCTGAAGGGACTCAGTGGTGCGTTTGCTTGCATGCCTGTGCTCCAAAAATGAATTTAGGTTGGCATAAACAATATGTTACCAGTAGTGTGCACTCAATTAGGCACTTTGTTTGTTTCCTTGTATCCATAAACACTGAGATCTTGGAGCTAAACTGTAATAATGAATACCACTCTGGTGTAAGAAATCTGCTGTTATGATGAGCCTTATGTTGGCAAGCGTCCTTGCACCCTGAACAGCCCTCTGGGACACACAGTGTTAGGCAAGACAAGCGAAGCCACCATATGTAACTGAATTAACATCAAAGTTTTCCAATATCAGTTTTTGTCTCTGTGGATAACAATTATTTAAAATACATTTTTCTTTCTGTATCAGTGTTTCATTCTCCTCTCATGTCTGCAGCTGTCAAACTTTGAGGGAAAACTTTATGCCTGTATTTGCCAGGAGCATTATAATATTCTGGTTGGAAAGCTGTCTCTTTTACAATGTGTTTACCACCATATAGATAGATATATGTGAGTAAACAAATGCATGATTTGAGAACAGGTTTAACAGGCATCTCTTTCAGTTCAGTGTGTGTAAAGTGGTGAAGCTGTTTGCCTTTGACAATATAGTAACATCAGTGTTTGCCCAATTTTATTGGCCTTTGTTGTCTGATATGTTGGTGCTCAGTCGTGCTCCACTGTGGGGGCTTGTGACAGATTTAGTGGCTGGCGGTCTGGACAGATAGCAAATGATGGATGAGGGAAACCTTGGACTATCCAGGTCATCACCTCCCATCACAAATATACAGCCCAGCAAAACTAATTTCCTCTATGTAATATATTCAGTACTACAGCTAGAGAACTTGCCCTGAACAGGCATCTCTTTAAGTTGACCAGAAGATGATGGGTGGACATTATTAAGTATATATCTATGCTTCAGAAGTAAGACTACATGTAGCTTTAATTAAAGATGTGCATCATCTCTCCCTTAGTGACTTTAGTGCAGGAATTTTATAAACTTAGCGTCTGATAGAGAAGCAACATGACAGTGAGTTAAATGCGGGATAGCTGAAGCCTCAAGTTCTTCGTGCAAGGCATTAAGACCTTTAGGAACCCATACATCATCTGAGCTTAATGGGATAAAAGCAGCGTCTTTAATTTTGCTGATGTGCAGTGAACAATCAGCAACAGCATAAAACTCGTACAGTGTGGAATTCAAGCCAATTTTCCCTCTACTCAGATGTTTCCATTTTAGTCATGCTTAATATAAAAAGGGGTCTAACTGCATGCCAAATTATATTTCTATTTTAATGTGCCTTTAATTTGACTGTGACTTAAGTAAAAGCATGGAATTTCAGCTGTGTGTTTTCAGATAAATATAGAAACAGATAACACCCACTTGTCATTTGAATTATAATTCAAAGATAAAGCGTGAGTACTTCTTCGTGATTCCACGCCAGTTTGCTGTCAGATCACAAAGAATTAACTTTCCTGTCAGTTAAATGTCTGTCAGTCTCACTGGAAGTAATTGAGCTTGCATGACAAGTTTATTAGATCTGTGTTTTAGCAGTCTAACATGTGCATTATATTTCTCAACAGCTTACAAGTGCAGGTGCACCAGAAAAGGGCCGAAGATCCGATACAAGGATGTACAGAAGCTGGAGATCAAACCCAAGCACCCGTTCTGCCAGGAGAAGATGATATTGTGAGTCAGACTTTAATTCTCTTTCACTGTGTCACTCTCCATATGTCATTTCTGCCTTTTCTTGTTTCTCTCTCTGCTTTTTTTCCTCATTTGTTATTCCTCTGCTTTACATTCTTCTTTTTGCTTAATCCCTTGACATTTTCCTACCTGCCTACCTGTGTTCCCCTTTTTCCCCCCTTTCCTCTGGTTATTCATCCCCTTTTTCTTCCAGTGTGTACTGTGCACATGCTGTGAATAAAAATCCTACAATTAGCAGATTGCCAGCATATTTAAAGACGTTTCTGAACCG
Organism: Tylochromis polylepis; assembly: GCA_015107715.1. Classification (NCBI taxonomy): domain Eukaryota; kingdom Metazoa; phylum Chordata; class Actinopteri; order Cichliformes; family Cichlidae; genus Tylochromis; species Tylochromis polylepis. Next base: position 21,505 of record VVHJ01010226.1, on the reverse strand, counting down.
TAATGATACTCCAAAATACTGTAAACATATTCAGCAGCCGCCTGCACATTTTGAGAACACCCTTCCGTCCGTGCCTAAAACACTCGGAAAGATTTACAGCGTGATAAACTGATAATTTAATTACTCCCTGTAGACAGGAGGTGGGGATGATTTATTACTTGAAAAGGAGGGGAGGAAAAAAGCTGTGATTTCCAGAACATTCCACAATGTTCAATTACTCAAGCATTAACATGACTTTATCATTAACTTTCCGGACTTTTATTTGTAAATTTAGTCATCATGGGCAGCGTGAGATGTAAGCATCACATAATGATGCAGTCTATTAATGTATCTATTCTACTAATCTATTAAAGTCTGGTTAATATAAGAATAATGTAATGCTTGTGTGTTCAAAAGACGATTTGGTAAACAGTAAACAACGGACTAAATCACAGATCAGTGCTTTATCCTTCTCCCTCTTTCTGCCATCAGACATTTAACCTTTCAGGTCAAAGTTCAAGCACACAGACAGCTACTATGCTCATTTTGAGCTACTGAAGAATGCAGCATGAACGTCACCATTGATAATGGATTCTTCTCCTGTAAATTATATTTCAAAAGAAGTAACCTGTAGCGCTTTAAGACGGACACTCTCAACTGAAATTTATAAACACATTCATATTGTGCGTACAGTCTGTACTACATGAATTCAGGTGATGTGAATGAAGCCCCACACAAGCCAAGAAAAACTATAAAACGCTGTGTGCGTTTTTGCTTCAAAGCTAAATGAAGGCACAGCAGATGGGGATGTTATGTCAGCCTCCTGGGACTCTGCTTGGCGTTCAATGCATAATCTCTGCTGCCACCTGCTGCCACATTATAATATAACACAGAGGACACAGTAAACAGGTTGTGTGATGTGTGGATAGATTTTTATGCTCAAAGTTTATTCTACTTTTTACAAACAGTTTGAGATAATATCCAACCATTTAAGTCAGTTTATCGTTTCAGTCGATTTTTAACAGAAAACTAGGTACTCCTATGTCACAATTTGCTGCTTTTATAGCAATTTTAATTAAGTAGAACTGATTATTAAGTTTTGAGTTTGCTTTTGGTCCGTTTCTGTTTTATCATTAATAATTTATTTAAGCTCAAAGTACATTTATACTATTACAATAATTAATTATAGTCCTAATGTTGTTACAGATGTCCTTCCAAAATCAGTACTTTATGGTAATTGGTTGTTATTGAGTACAGCAAATAAATTATAATATTTGAAAGTTTTAGTGTGTTAATCGGTGTTTCAAATTTCATTTGAAAATTTCAAGTTTCAAGTGATGAATAGTTACAAAATAGCTGTTAGATGTTGTCTCCATCTAGCCGAACGTTACATTCTTATGAATGTGATTGCTCTTGAATGCCTTAAGAGAATTTCTTAAAAATTGAGCCAAATGTTCAGTTATCCGATTAAATTTTGAGGCTCAGATGTTAAGATCACTCTAACCTCACAAAAAAACATTTTGGGGCTTAACTTGAGAATTTGCACCATAAATACTAATAAATTTCACACTCTATAAACTTCATTACTCATGAAAAGGCTGAAAAAAGCTATTTGAATTGGTGACTCCCACCTTACATATTTTATATGAGTCTGGACAGACATAGATGCAAACTGCAACGTGACTGGCTGGCGGAGGAATACAGCTGCAAAGCGAGTGATATGTATAGTCACACATCAAGTGAGTCAAGAAATAAATTGTGTGTGCATTCCAAAAAAACAAACCTCTCAGAAGTATTATATTGTGTTTGGTCTGCATCACCTCACAGGTCTGTTTTTCTGTGAGGGTGTTACCCGCCACACAGTCATCATTCAAGGTTGTTCTATTAGCATGAGATGGGGCCCACCAGCCGTTAGTGCCTGGTGAAAAATGAGTCTCAGCAGGCTCCGGAAAGCAACAGAAAGAAAGAGAGTGGGAGAGAAATGAGCAAGAGAGTCCCCTCTTTGGTCATTTGGCTTACAGCGCTTAGTTTGGCATTCTAAGCAGCCACTCCTAACCACAAACATGCACAACCTAGGAGCCCCAAATATCATTCTCCCTATTCCTACCTGTCCTCTCAATTTTCTCTCTTTTCCCTGGACTTCTTTCATGTTCACCCTCCTTTTCTTTTAATATCCTTATAACTCAGGGAAGTTTTCACAGTCAGTGGCTGTGCTTCAGCTGCCCAGGTGAATGATAATGAGTCGGAACCAAAGCTCAAACGATCACGGTAATTAGGTTAAATGCAATATACAGAGGAAGTTTCATGTTCTATCCATCAAACACACTCATAGCTCAGTTCTTCCAAAAGAAAGCACATAGAGCTATCTAACTAAGGCATCACTTGTTAAACAAAGGGACAACCAAATGGGCAGGAAAATAGAGGCAAAACACTTTAATCTAATCTTTATAACCACTGAATACAGCCTTCGTATCAAAAGTCAAGTTCCTTTGCAGTCAAGTCATTCAGCATTCATAGATTGGTGAGCTTTTGATTGTGTTAGTGGATGGTGAGGCCCCCTAGCATGGTGGGTCTTTTGTTTTTTATATTTACCACGCTCACTTCTTTCGTCTGAATACGCCACATACAGGCAGTCTGTCTCTGTCGTTGCCAAAAGCAGAGCATTACAGACAGATGAACTGATTCAATGAGCTTAGATGTCACATTTTTAAGTGGCAGCTCCATAATATTGCTTCATTGCCAAAAAAGCTGGCAAAGCTGTGCAAGCGGATCTTTTGAATGGTGAGGGCATTCAGCTGTGGAAATGTTATTGGAGGCACTAAAATTTGGGGCAAAAACATGTCAGATGTCTTACTACTTAACCAGTCTCTATTCAGCAGACTCAGACTGGCTTTCAGATGGTTTGATGTGCTCACAACAGTGTTTTTACTCCAATGAAGTTGTGCCTTGAGTTCTGAAGCCGAACCTAACCTTCCAAGTCAAACTGAAAACATTCATTGTACAATCTTCTTATTTTACTCACTAGCCATTTTTGTTGTCATGATATGATAGCAGTCAGATTCCGGTAAGTGTTTGGCCTTTAGGGCCACTATATTATTTTTTTCTGAAGTGCTGTAGACATTGAAATGCTAAAAGCGATCTTACTGAATAGTTGGCAGCCACAGGTGCAAAAATAACTTTTTGCACATATTTTATAAGAATAAATAAGAGTGTTACTTTAAGAATACATGTGTACTTGTTACAGGCTGGAAAACCTACATGTCATGTTTTTTTTTTTAAATCGGTATTTAACCTTTGCTTCTTCTCGGCTCCTGTTCTCAGTGTGACAATGGAGAATGTGTCTCGGTTCAAGGGGCAGGAGTACTGTCTTCATCCCAAACTTCAGAGCACTAAGAACCTGGTCAAATGGTTCCGCATCTGGAAGGACAAGCACAGGTAATAGCCTAACACCAAAAAAAAAAATTTCAGGTGATGTTAATTAAAAGTACAGTCAGTAGTGTTTTCAGGTTATTTACAGTGTAATTACATATTTCAGCAAATTGATTTTCATAAACCAAAACACCTAAAAAAAATTCATGAACTTAGAATCAAGTAATTAATTATACACAGAACAAACAAGAGAAAACGTGAAGAAAAGAGACATGGCCTAGATAAAACAAAATAAATAAAGAAAATGTCATCCTCTTCCTGCATCTGAAGTCAGAGTATGTATGAACATGTTTATTTATTCCAAATACTGCCACAATTACTTATGGTAGCAGAGTAGACATGTGACCCTTCCTTCTCTGGGCAGACGATAACAACCTGACTAAACAACAACAGCTGGGTATAAGCTAACATTATGCCAGCTAATGTTAGGCTTGAGTGTCCTGGAAAACACAGAGGGAAGTGTCGCTAAGTGTCCCAGTCCAAGAATGTTAGATCAGTGTTGAGGTAAAAGTGGACTGACAGCCTACACTCACTACAGATAAACAGCGGCTAGAGTTATTTGTCCTAAAGAGGCCACTGTAGCAAGGATTTTGCCCTTGAATTTGGAGGTGTAACAAAACAGAATTAAGTTGACCGTGATCTGCATTCTACTGACATCTAGTGGTCATCTATCAGGTATACATGAGAAGAAATTATATAAATGCATAGAAAGAGTCAGACAGGGTTAGCTTAGTCCAATCCATAAACTAAATGTGTAACAGTTAAGGTCCGCAAGTGTACTTTTTTGGAGCTTTAATGTCCAATTTGCTGCCTTTCATGGGAGACAGAGTTTGTGCAGTTACATAAAGATAGTTGCAAGTTAAATGAATAGAGTTTACGTGCCTAAACATAAAACACTGAAGTAACAGAGATAACATATGCTGTTATGAAAACTTGACCACTTTTAGAGATGTGTTAAAGTAAATAAAAGTAAGAATCTAAAGACCATTTCATATATTTGTGTTATCCCACAGCTCCATAATTTATATATATTATCAAATGTTTACAAAACTTCAAGAACCACATTTGATGTAATTAATGGTTATTTGACTTACTGCTGCCTTCCTATTAGCTCAAAGCAGTCTGGCCATTCTCCTCTGACTTCTGGCATCAACAAGGCAGTTTTGCCCAGAGAACTGTTACCGAATGTTTTCTCCTTTTGGACCAGTCTCTGTAGACCCTGGAGATGGGTTTTTTTTAGGAAAAGCCCAGTAGATCAGCAGTTTCTGAGATACTCAAACCAGCCCGTCTAGCACTAACAATCATCCCTTGTTCAAAGTCACTTAAATCATCTTTCTCCCCTATTTTAATGCTCAGTTTGAGCATCAGAAGGTCATTTTGGCCATGTCTACATGCCTAAATTCAGTGAGTTGCTGCCATGTGATTGGCTGATTAGATATTATTAGATATGCATTAACAATCACTTAAACAGTTGTACCTAATAAAGCATTATCTTTTAAAAATGACCATGTTTTATCTTCTTTGTCATTTCATTAAGATGCAATGCATAAACCACTCATGAGCACATGCACATGAAGTTTTTCATGTACCAACCTCTTTTATCCCTGTCTCTGGGCTGAAACCATATCCAGTGGCCATCAATAAAGCTTGATGCTTTATTGATTTGTTTTGTTGAAACTAGTCTTTTTAACTTCCCCTCACAATGTGGATGTCAGAGGTCACAGTCAGTCATAGACAAAAGTCCTCTGGACAAGGCAAAGATCAATATTTTGTCAAAAATAGCATTTCTAAGGGACGCTGTAGATTACAGAAGGATTAAAGTCATGTTCTTAGTATGTGTAAACATTTGATCTCAACTCAAACAGAGACACCTCCTGGAGGAGGCCGAAAAAACCTATCTTGTTTGCGACCAAAGGAGTGAATCTTGTAATTGATATATGTTTGTTTTCCACAGGGTGTATGAAGCTTAAAACCGTCGCTCTCAACACAAGGATCGTGTGAGACAAACAAAGGACACCAACTCCACCAGGACTACTTTTGTGAAGTACAAGATATAATCTGCATTGAAGCTGTACTTCTACTTCTTCTACCTGAGATCTGTCAAGCGCATCAAGAGATATCTACAATTTGTACATAAGCTGGTGGGCTCGCTTTAGTTGGCCATCAATGTAGTTACAGTCACTCACCACTCCAGTCTTTACAACTGTAGTTATATTTGTCAAATTGTGGACAACGCCATCTGTGTTCAAACAGTTGTAGGGTTGTTTGGTTGTTATTCAAAAGGGCTTCTCTTTTGTTTTGGCTTTGGTGAAAAATGTGTAAAAAAGAAAAAAGAAAAAAGAAATTCTAAGGAAAGACAAATATTTCTCTTAAAAATACAATGTATTGGTGTTTAATCATTGCAGTTTCCACTTTTCCCTATACTATTCAGTATGACTGGTATATTTATATAATCAGCGTATAAGGTTTGGCTACGAGGCTGCAGTTGAAATAAAGGGATAAAGGTTCTCCATAAATTAGATTCTCTGCATCTATAGAGGAGAATTAGTCAGTGTGTGATTATATTTTATACAGAAGTTGTTTTTATTCAGACAGATTATGGAGGTCTGACAGTCAGTGTGTGTGTGTGTGTGTGTGTGTGTGTGCGTGCATCTGTGAGTGTTTTAATCATGTCCATCCTAATAAAAATTCATCTTCAAATGGACAACTGAAATGGTTTTGAAAAATGTTCTCATACTTAACCTGCAGGCTGCAGATTCAATAAATATTAAAAAAAAATCAAACAGATCATCTGTGCCATCGCTGCTACAGTCTGTTTATTGGAAGTTGTCCAAATAGGTCATTATTAAGTACACTAAGAAGATAAGAATCCTAGCAGTTTATGACGAATGACTATATGTTGTATATTTTCACACTGGTTGAAAAAATTTTTTTAATTGACCTACATATCGTGGCATCCTTAAAAAGATGAGTCAGCCCTGCGATAGCACCAATAGACAGCATCTTGATTTTTCAAACCTGTTTAACCTCTTTAACTCCTGCTGAAAATGTAAAATAATAATAATACATTTGGTAAATATTTGTCAGACAGAAGTAAAATGTGCTCTGGGCTTTACTCCCCGTACAACAGTAAAAGCAAAAATAAATTACAGTGACCTTATTAACAGTTACACACTCTGCCCAGTGAAATAGTCTGGCTTACTGGTGTATTTTTGATAGCTTTTGGACAATAATGAAGCTCAGTGGCACAAAAGAATGAACTACATCAGGCTTTGGTTACATAGAAAATATTTTCTTTTGTATGTCTTCTTTTCTGTTGTATGATTATTATTATTACTTGATAGTAGAAATGTTGACTGTTATCAGAATTGTCATTTATGATGGAGTTTGTGTTATTTTGATGTTAGGAAGGCATTGGAAAAGTAATGCTTTGCAGGGGATGATTTGGCTGAATATTCCAGGAGTCTGAATCACAATTACTCACCACACAGTAGACAAATCTCACAATTTAAGCTGCATGGAGGGCCATTATGTTTTTTTGTTTGTTTGCTTGCTTTTTCCTATAATCCTGTATGGAAGACCTCAGTAGATCTCCTAACCAACTCTTTCATCTGAATTGTTTGGGGTTTTTTGTATGTTGCGGACAAGTTATACACAAAGACACCACATTTCCTTTACCTTTTGAATAATGTGCATCACTCTTGTTTTATATATATATATATATATATATAAGAAGCATTTTGTAAATGGAAACATATAGACTATACGTTGCTTAGAATAAATTCATCTTAAGACTTTATAGCATCATGTATATTGTATTACTGCATTATAGCTGCTTTTTGCTATTTAAATCTTGGTTTGGTAACAGATTCTTGGAAGGTGTGTGTTTGGAATGGCCCACCAAGCTCACTGTTAGACCTTCCTTAGATTGTAAAACAATAAACACAGCAATAAAGTGTCTATAGAGCAGCTTGTGTCGCCTTGTGTTTGTATTTAATTCATTTAATTGAATTATTGAATTGTAGTTCAACTGAAACAGTAAAGAAACCTTTTTTTTCCTTACAAAATATTCCACCAGGTGGCGGTAAATACCCATATCGTCACATTTAATATCGTGAAAGTGACTTTGCTTCTCAGTGTTAATGGATCAAGGGCATGTACCACTATATTTATACATAAAATACATTCATGTTAAGTAATATAATACATAATTAATATAGTATATGTATTTATCATGTCACTAGGTGCAGTATAGGCTCGCTGGATATCAAATACATGAAATGCTCTTACTTTTATTCACTTTAACAAATCTGTGGTTAAGTTTTCATAACAGCATATGTTATCTCTATTACTTCAGTGTTTTATATTTAGACACATAAACTATTCATTTAATGATTAATTAACTTGCAACTATCTGTATATAAGTGCACAAACTCTATCTGCCATGAAAGGCAGCAAATTGAAGATAAAAGCTCCAGAAAAAAAGCACACTTGTGGACCTTAAGGTTACAACTGTTACACATATTGTTTATGGGTTGGACTTTGTTATAAAGGTTCAGGTTTATTATTCTGCCAGCATATGAACAAAGGGGTGTTTAATAAAGTATATGTAGTTAAAGGTTTTAGTTTATACATTTATTCATTAGTTTTATTTGTAAGGAGCAATGTACAAAAACACTGGAAGAGAAAATTAAAAAACAAACAAACACATATCCAACATGCAAGTAATAATAGGAAACGCTGTGTTGATGGGGGCTGCATGCATTTTGATATTTTCCATCTCTTGGTACATGTACGTAAAGTGCTGGTGTTGAATAAAATGCATAACATGAGGTGGCAAAAGTGTAAGGAATCTTTGTATTATCAAGTAAACAGTAGCAATAGTACTTTATTGCTTCTAAAATGAAAAAAGAGTATTAGACTAAACTTACAGCACTGCACAAAAGTGTCACGCTACTCCTTTCTTTATATTTTGCTTCCAAGGAGCCAGACTTTCATGTAATATTTTAAAGTGAGCAGCAGTTCTCCAGGCTTTCTGAAATTCTTTCACAATTTTTCTTTGGACATTGGCTGCTTTTTCATTAATTTTCAGTCCATTCCTTGTACCTGAGCATTTTCAGATAGATGTTTCTTTTCTGTTTGTGAAGCCATTCAAGCATAAAAAAGCCACACAACTCAGGGGAAGAACCAGTGTTGTGCATACACAATAGTGTAACATCCAACAGCCAAAACCAAATATTAAATCTATCTTTAGTCACTTTGTTACTTGCAGCATGTTGTAAGAACACATTTTGTTATCCCCCCCCAAAAAATTATGAAAGATAACACAGTTTGCCAGGAATAAAATGTTTTTGCACCAGCAAGGTGCTTCCTAAAGAGATATAAGCCTTTTTTTGTTTTTGCCTTACATGCTGTACTTACTTTTATGTTTACACATTTCTGAGTAAATCGCTGCACCTATTTCCCATTTACCTAGCAAAATGTGAGAAAATGAGGGGTGGCTCAAGACTTTTACACACACACACACACACACACACACACATAGATAGCTAGATAGATAGATAACAAATATTTAATGGCATAAATATTTAATGGCATAGTCACTGGATTGTTAAACTGTTATAAGTAGATAAAGAAATCGGCCACAGATGCGTTTTAAGCCGTCTCCGCTTGTCTACAGCTGTCTGTAAGGCGGGGTCAGTATTTGGCACTGTCTCCTGCTGTGTTCACACTAAAAGAGGCGGGGTCAGTATTTGGCAGGTTCGTCCCCGGAGGGTGTGTGTGTGTATGTGTGCGAGTCTCTCCAAGCAACGACCTGCGAACGGGCATCCGAGCCAGTCTGAGCAAAAAACAGGAACCACATTAATTTCGAGTGTCTTTGCAATGTTCTCGACGATATTTCTACATTATTTGCTTTGATTTCGTCAAAGTTACCGTCTCACCAGACGTCGGCTTCAGAAACGAAACAAGAAATTAATGCATCTCGCTCCGCTTTCCTGTTTGTTTTGACCTGGTAAGGTACCCCGGAGCGTCTGATTAGCTTTCCTTGCTAACAGCGCTTCTTCTGGTTCTCTCAGCATCTTAAACGCTAACTAATGCTAGCCTGCTAAGCTAACTCTTGCTGACAATTTCTGTTATGTGTTTATATCATTTTTTCTCATGTATACCTGATAGGATATATCTGCTGTACTTGTATCTTTACGTAGAGGCTAATATTAAAGCGCACAGCGGGGCTTAAAACCGTTTGCGACTACGTTTGTGGTCACTGTGAGCTAGCAGCTAACGGATAGCAGCGAATAGCAGTTCCATCACATCTGTGGCTCCTCACAGGCACGGCAAGGTAACTCGGAGACAGAAAAAGAAACTCCTAAATAATTGAGTGTTTAAGGTTTTTATCAGTGCCGCAAGAAAAATACTCAATGCGGTTTTTGAAGTTTTGTTTACATTTGATAATATATATAAATTATGCAGTTGTGTGGTATTGCTTGTGCATCAAGAATATGAAATGCAGTAGGATAGTTTAAAATCACCCGGTTATGACGGGTTTTTTGTACAGGAGTGTACGGAAACCGTTTTGAAATCTGTGTTCCTGGAATTCGTGTTCTCCCGAGCTGTGGCTGGCAGTTTCATTTTCTGTTCTGTTTTTCTCTGGAAAGCTTCATCACTGACACAGATGCTTCCTGCTCGGATGCATTTAACTGTGTGTGCTGGAATGTTCGCCAGTGTTTAGGTTCGCATGATTTGATACGAAGCTGTGCTGATCCAGATGAGGATATTTATATGTGCAATAATTGCTTCAGCAATGGCGTTACATTGAAATGAGAGGCTGACGTTTATTTCTGAGCTCTTTGAAGTCTTGGTGATTGCATAATGGCATCCGGCAACATGTGAAGAAGCAGGACGGGTTGGTCTCCATACGCTGTATAGTGTGCATAAGTGAAACAACTGCCATGTATATGACAACTAGACTGTAATTCATAATTATTCATAAATATCTGGCCAGTTTGGTTCATAAATAAGGCATTAGTTAAGAGGAATTTACCAGTATATCAAGGTATGTTGTTAGTAATATTATTTCTGTGCCTACCATATAGGTTCAAAATCATTTATTCACTTCATGACTTGTAGGAGTTACTTCTGTAAAACGCTTTTAGTTTGAATACAATTTTATACATTCATAAACCACTTTATTAGTTATACCTCTTCAAGTGCTCATTAACACAAATACCTAATCAGCAAATCACATGGCAGCAACACAGTTGATTTAAGCATGCAGAATTTGTCAAGTCAGCCCTCTGAAGTTTAAACTTAGCATCAGAATGAGGAAGAAAAGTGGTTTCAACTTTGAACATAGTATGACTGTTGGTGCCAGATGGGCTAGTCTGAGTATTTTCCTACACACCTCTCAGTACTATGCATAAGTAAAACAACTACTCTCACAGTCTAGTTTGAAGTTCAGTCTGGTCTGGAAAAGGGAAAATATCCAGTGAGCGAAAGCTCTTTTGATAAAACATCTTGTTTGTGCCAGAGGTCAGAGAAGAAATGGCTGCTTTCAGTTGATAGGCAGTTAAGAGGGACTCGGATATCAGCAGTTGGGCACACCTGTCTAAAAATTGTGTTTAATTAGTAGATAATAAATTCAAAATAAAATGTTTGCTGCAATGCTACCTTTGCCCCTGTTTTTAAGCAAAGTCAACATATGGCAAGGCTTTGTTATAAAGCTTTGATGCAAACTCCATTTGGACTTGTCAGGATAAACAGTCTGTTAGCCTTGAGGAACACCGTATGCTGTTAAGCGGCATAATTGTGTAAATATGAAGTTGTTAATTAAATAGTTTGTTTGACAACCTGTGTCCCATGATTGTTCCCAGTTGAAGAGACCTAGTTGCAGATTGTTAATGGCTGTCCTTATTAATGTGTATGATTCATATGACAGAAACTGTGAGTAAGAAGACTGTACTGTCATAAAAGCCCCCTTCTTATGCGCTTCAGCAGTATCCATGGCAGTAATAAGTAACAAGATGAATAATAATGTAAGCTATTTGAAAAGACACAGTGGGCGTTGTATCTTTTAGCTGGTATAGCATTTATGAAAGACTGGTACACTGCTCAGCACTGGGTAATTTACCGTCATAAATACCACACTTCGAGCTTTTTAATTGTAATAATTTACTGTTTTACTTTGATACATTTCTGTTGTGTGTCAGACAAAACAAGTTAACTAGATTTCAAATTATACTATGAAAAGCTTTTTATGACATTTAAATTTGAAAAATATGTAATTAAGTTAATTGGGAATTAAAATAATTTATTCTCTGACATCATCAGCAAACCTAATGATGGGGATGGCATTTTGATAACTAGATGTATGGATATATCAACAGAACACTTGCATTGGTCTTCATCATTCGCAGTGGTCAATGTTATCAATTTTATGATGGGTAAATATTCACCAGGATTGTTACGAAGGGCTGAAAGACTTATAATTTATAATCTAAAAATTAGATTATATGTTATTTAACATATAATCTCGCCTCTGTCAGTGCGCCCCAGGGTGGCTGTGGCTACAATGTAGCTTGCCTTCACCAGTGTGTGAATGGGTGGTTGACTGAACGTGTAAAGCGCTTTGGGGTCCTTAGGGACTAAGTAAAGCGCTATACAAATACAGGCCTTATTTTTTTTTTTTTTTACCATTTGTGTCACAAAACTGTCCTGGCAGTAATTTAATACAGAAGCAACCTCTGATTTGTCTCTACTCTGTTCTGATCGGACAATCTATATTGTGTTGAGCTCTTCAGATATAAAATAAGAATTGGGTAAATATTAAAGAGTCAAAGGTAGAAACAGTCATTGGAAGGGAACTTTTATTTTGGTCTATTTTAATTGGATTTTAGTTCACTGACTTTTAACATGTCTGAATCAGCTACACCACCAGGTTTATTTTGCAGCTGTTTTGCATTGTTTCTCTCTACCTTAGTCTTAGGCCTTCTCAATACAGCATAACTTGTTACCAAAACATCACTGTCTAAGAAACAACACGTGTATCTATACAGGTCAGTGGGAAAAAAATGAAAAGTAGTTGTAAAGTCAGCTGCTGTACAAACACCTTGGATTTATTCTGACACTACTTTACAATCTAAAGTGATCTTATACACCAGTCCTCCAATAAAGTCTACCTTAATAAAGGTTATAATGCTTCATGTTTGATGAAACTGTTTAAGCAAAGTGTTGATTCAGCTTTATGGTTGAGTTTAGTTCTGGAGTTGTTGATGTAAATGGACTGGATAATAGGAGCGCAAACATCTCTCTAATAAAAACTGATCAGTATTATTTATTGTGATTGATTTTGAAATGGGCTGCATTAGTTTTAACTTAATGTAGAACTGCAGTTGAAATGTATTTTTCCATTTTTATTGCTCCAGTGATTTGATTTGATTTTTTTAATAACTGTTTTCCTCCCACAGTGCATATACATGCACGTTAGGTCAACTGGTGATTCTAAATTGGCAACAGGTGTGTATGTGAGTGTGAAGGGATGACTTTCCATTTATGCTAGCCCTGCAACAGAATGGCAGCCTATCTAAGGAGTACTTTACCTATCACTACATGAAAACTGAGAAAACTGTTGGATGGATGAAACTGTAAATTTTCCAAAAATGGTGACAGTGGCTCTTAATCTTAGAGGCTTAGAGTGGAGTGTAACATATTAAGCCCTAAATACTGGAGAAAAAGCAGCAAATTATCATATTGTGACAGGAATGGGTATGATTTTCAAATATTCAAGTTGTCATCCACTAATAAAAAATGAGTAGTGACCGAGTGCTGGCATAGCTCAATGGTTTGAGCAGGGGATCCATATGCCACAGGGCTATTGCAGAGGCCTGGGTTCAGTTCCACTCAGAACCTTTTGCTGTGTCTCTGTCTCCCACATTTCCTCTTATAAAAAAGGCAAGTTTACAAGTTTACCAAAACTCTGTGCGGTTATTTGAGATCAGTTTGGGTTGAGCAGTATGATATTCAAGAATAATTAGATAAGTTTCCATAAGTCTCCATGAAAATGTGTTAGTATTTTTTTTTCCATGAGATGCCTATCCCTAGTTAACAGCAGGAAATTTAACTTAAGAAGAATAATAAAATTACCTCTAGTCACCTACTAACTAGATGTAACTAACTATTAATACTGAAATCTAGAGATATTCCATACAGATTTCCAGCTATTTTGGATAATTGTGAATATGGAGGTCATTAAGATACATAAGAAATTTACTCTTTTTTAAAAAACAAAATTCTCATTAAGTGTACTTAAACTGAACCTGCAGCCCTTTATGTGGAGACTCTCACGTATGCACATACCAACAGAGTCAGAACTCTCCAGTCTCCTACAGTGTCAGATAAGACATACATGTAAGACGACCCATAGTTTTTATATGGAAGGAAAACACGGCACACACACAGCAGTCACAGCAGTGTCAAAATCACACAGCTGCCTGCAGTGTGAAACTATTGTTGCCAGGCCATTGAATGTTTTTTTGGTTTTTTTTAGATGCTGTGGATAGGGCCCCAAGCCAAACTAAATATGGCCCAAAGTTTGTTAAAGTTGGAGCAACACTACCAGAAAATTACAAAATTGAATCTCATTTGGTTTATGTTTAACACTTGTATAGAAAATATGCTTTATAACTTTAGTATAATTGGTGAAAACACCATTTGGCTTCATATTTGAGAATTTAGATAAGTGTAAGCACAAGACTAAATACTCAGTGGTGGAAAACAACAAACTCCCATGAAAAGGAGTAGCGATATCAATGTATGTAGCTACAAGCTGAGGAAATCCAAAGCACTGCCTTCTGTTGTAAATTAAACCAGAACTGCCCGAAGGCAGTGTCATGCTGTGTGTCACTGACCTGGCTCAAAGACTCTGTAAATGGAGATGGTTCACTGGGTGGCTGAAGAAACAAAAGCTTCTACATGAGGAAAAAAAACCCTCATAGAAGCTTTTTTCCCCATATTTTGTCATTTTCCTTGAATAACAAAGAATATCAGAACTATAACTATACATAGAGAATAGATGAAAGTCACCCTTTGGTTTGATAAATACCAAACGTGTACATGCTTTAGTACTTCCACCAACAGATATGACTAATGTGATCCTTTTGGTATGCATGTAATTGCTAAGTGCTCTCAAACGTGGAGCTCTGTCTTTCCTCAATGACAGCTTCCTCGGTAAAAATCGCTGTGTCAGGTAATTATGAAATCTGGAAGTCATGTGAAAGTACAGTTTGTCACTACTTCTAAAAAACTGCCACAAAATGCATTAAGTTATCAAGCTCCTTGTGGTATGTAACACTTTGCAGAAGTGGTCAGCAAGGAGATTGGTAAGAGGGCTCAATAGCACTTGGGTCTGGTATAAACTAAATGTCCCAAGTATAAACCGATCTCTGGAAAATGCTGGAGAATCACTCTTGTGTAAAGATCTGAATGATCGTCTTTAAAAGATCAGTGATGAGTACCAAGAAGGGAAAAACTATGAAAAAGAGAGATGGAGTTGGGGGGAGGTAAAACAATATCCTCATTGCACTTTGAAGGACTTGAAGGATCTTTTTGCTCATGTCTGAGTGTGAAATACCTTAAAAGGCCTTGTAGGCTCCAGGCTTTGTAGGTCAGAACTGTTTGGGCAGCAACAATAGGCCAGGAGAGAATGGTTACAATCATTGGACAATTTGTATTTACTGTTACTGTTATCTAAATATACAATATTTGAAAATTCCGCATCAGAACTTGATAATTACATTTATTAGTTTAAAATAATTCACTTTGTTTAGTTTGTTAGCTGATAAACAGTATACTTCTCACTGGTTTTGATCTTGTTTCCATTTGCTGTAGTTATTTGATGAAAGCAGTTCTTAATTTTAGTTTGGAGTTCATTTGAAAAGCAGAGGGCTACAGTATTCAATTAGGCAGATGGAGAAATCCTGTACTGAGCAGCTGGTTGGGGTTAAGTAATCTGGGGCTGACACCATGTTCTCAGTAGGTTTAAGGGCAGTGCCCTAACTGTACAGCATCCGCTGAGTGTTGAGCAACCACAGAGATTGCATGGTGAGCAAGGTCAAATAACTGGAAATACGGGATGACAAACGACCATAAAATATATTTGTAACTCTTAGCACTATTTTCTACAGTATTTGCAGACCTTTGTACATTAAGTCTGTGGTTTTCTTCTTGCTTTGGAAAACCCCAATCACTAAATATCTCTAACCATATTGGTTTCTATATGTATTTTCAGTTTTGGTTTGCATAATTAGTTGCCAACCCCTCTGTAATATGTATATATTAGCATCTATCTATCTATATATCTATCTATCTATCTATATATATATATATATATATATATATATATATATATATATATATATATATATATATATATATATATATATATATATATATATATATATATACCAGAAACTAAAGACTGAATTGGTTTAGTTGCCTAAGTTGCCTTGTTTTTTATGAGTAGAAAAAAATAGTGGTTCACTTCTGTTGTTTATTTTTTCTGTATAATGTATGTAAGTGACTTATACTATCACAACTGGGGTGGGTGATCAGTAAAAACAAAACTTGAATTCACCCTTGTTTTAAGTCCTGTTTAAGCCAAATCAGTAAAGCC
>VVHJ01010211.1:9722-29512 GCA_015107715.1 Tylochromis polylepis | reverse complement strand
CCTGAATATCATTGAAAATCTGTGGTGTGAGTTAAAGAGAGCTGTCCATGCTCGGAAGCCATCAAACCTGAATGAACTAGAGATGTTTTGTAAAGAGGAATGGTCCAAAATACCTTCAACCACAATCCAGACTCTCATTGGAACCTACAGGAAGCGTTTAGAGGCTGTAATTTCTGCAAAAGGCGGATCTATTAAATATTGATTTCATTTCTTTTTTTGTGGTGCCCAAATTTATGCACCTGCCTGATTTTGTTTAAACAATTATTGCACACTTTCTGTAAATCCAATAAACTTCATTTCACTTCTCAAATATCACTGTGTGTGTCTCCTATATGATATATTTAACTGACATTTTTTATCGTAACAACCAACGATTTATACAGGAAAATAATGACTATTAACAAGGTTGCCCAAACTTTTGCATCCCACTGTATTTAGCTGCAGGACGTTCTGTGCCAAATAGCATTTAATATCTTGAAAACAGTCATTCACTGCATTTAGTTCAAAGGTGTTAGTGGGGTTGAAAGAGATGAATAAAGAAAACAGGGGAGATGCAAGGACAGACCTTTGAGGTACCCCACAGTGACTTGCTATTGATAACACTGAAAAACCTCCTATAAGTAAGAATAAAACTGAACCAGAGATGCCAACCAAGTGTTGGAAACAGTTCAAGAAAATACAGTGATCCATGGTATCAAATGCAGCGTTCATGTCTAATAAAACTAAAACAGAGGATTTAGCACCAGAGGCTCATTCATCACTCTGGGGAGAGCTGTCTTTGTGCTATGATTTGCTCTAAGGCCCAGCTGGAATGTTTCAAAGAGTTCATTTCTGTTTAAGAAAGCAATCAATTGTTCAGTGACAATCTGTTCTAAAATCTTGGAGAGAAAGGGAAGTTTGGAAATATGCCTCAATTTATTCAGGAAATTAGGCTCCACAGGGAAAGAATCAGTGAAAAGTGAAGAATTAATTATAGATCAAATATGAAAGATTCGTAAACTTCCTTTAGGAATCTGATGGGCAGGATATCCAGGATGCATGAAGATGGTTTAATTATATTAATTATCTCAGTCAGAGTCTCCATAGAAAGGACTCAGAGTGAATGGAGGTTCTGGGAGATTCCATTGTGGCGTGTGGAAAAAATGGATATTTGACTGTGTTAGTTTAGTATGTTGATTTAGTGGATATTGTGTTATACAGAACCATCTGGTAAGTCATCCTTGAAAACTATGGAAAGGGCAGACGCTTAAAAAGTATGCATTACCACAAGTAATGGTTCACTCATACCAGAGTAAAAATGTCCTCGCAGGTAGGAAAAGTTGGTGGTTGCCTGGTAATTGCGCTGTTTGTTTTTTGTTTTTCTATATGTCACTGACTGCAAGTAGTTGCAGTGACTAACAGGTTACTCAGAGGTTGACCATGCAACACCGTCAGTTTGTGGGTGACCACTTTCCATCACTAGGTGACTGGAACTATTCTCCTAACAGACTGACTGTCTTTGGGGCTGATTGGCAAATGGTTGCAAATAACTGCCATCTAACAAAAAGAGCCTGTCAACATATCACAAAGGAATATATATATCACATATCACATATCACAATCTGTCTGACTTAAATGTCCAACATGTGCAACTTGTCTGCAATCCACCTCTTAGCAATAGGGAACAACTGAACTGTTTGCCAACTGTTTGTATTCTGGTTATATTCCTATATTAAAGCAAGGTTGTTGACTGAATTCCTGTATAGACGGCAACAGATTTTCAATTTTCACCTATTTGTCACAGTTAATTTCCATGTTGTCTCAAACAGGCTGCATTTAATTGTCTGCTTGACCCCATTCAATCATAAACTGATAGACTGATAGACCAGGTGTGCGACCACTCACAGCGACTGTGAGTGGTCGCACACCTGGTCTCCATCATTTTAAGGTAACAAGAACACAAGTTCATTGCATACTGGCTGCAAGAATTTTGATCATGCAACCAGTGTTTCCCTAGTATGACTGTAGCATAACCAATCCACAGAACAGAGCCATTTGGTAAAACAGTCACTTATGGAAGCAGCAGGAAGACAAGCAAAAAATTCTTTTCCATTGTGGCCATGAGTGCATAGACTTAAGCCTGGCAAGATGGACTCTTCTATGATACTGCAAGTACCATGAGAATCCAGCTGCCTCACAAAGCAGATTCACACATCCTGCATGATGCCTTACATTCAAGTTACTGTTAGGCAACTATCTGTAAATCTATTCATGCAAAATTAAAGAGGGGATTTGCAGGCATGGTGGCGAAATCTCAGCAATCAGAAGGACACACTTCACTTCAGTTCATTCAAGGAAAACTCTCAAACGCGATCATTCTTATGCTCAATACAAAATGGCACTGAAAGTGTTTTTGGTAAAAAGGATTCATGCATTCAAACTTTGCTCAGCAATGTAATGTAAATACATTTAATCTTCTACAGCTCACTGATCCGCATATGAAATAAAACAAACCAGGCTTCTCGTGCTCTCTTTTTAGAAGCTTTACAAGTCAGTACAAGATGAGGAAGCTGTACTCCATGAATTATTGGCAAGAAAACTAACACATCACCAGTGCCTTGCAGTTAAAAAAGAGAAAAAAAAATGACAACAGACACACACAGATGACTCCAGGCAGGACTGAGCAGCACTGTGAAACACTCCCTACGAGCTACAGTCTGACATGGCTGAATAAATAAGTTTTTTTGAAGAGCTGTCATTACTCACCTATCAGCTATTTGTAACATTACCTGCCTCAGGTAAGGTTTCCTTCACTTAGCTCTGCAGAGGAGGCAATTCATTCTGCTTCCAAGGCTTTTGTATACATTAATGGGAGTCTGCACAGGCATGCAGCAGGCATGTTGCAAAGAATACTTGTAGGCAAACAGATGCTGTTGTCACTGGAGTCAAGGGAGGTTGAGGTGATAACCTCTGTGTTATCTTTTATAGCTACTATGTTTTTCGCATCCATGGTTTACTAGCAGAGCGTAGCTAGGAAGTAGGTTCAAGTCTCTGTTTTACTTGGTACTGTTCATAGCAAATCACAGTGCTGTTTCTGTGCTGCTGGAAATTTCTGTTGCACAAAAGTAGTGTTGTAACTTCTCATTTCACATAGACTTCCTAAAGCATGGGCCCCTTTTTTTCTGAGGGAATTATACATCTTTTTCCTCTTGACTCACGGATCTCAGAGTGATAAATTGCTCTGGTACATTCCAGTTTGGGCTGGAGGAGACCCCCACTCACCAGACACACAAGGGTGGTTTACCCATCTGTGGAAGCAACTGGAATATGAGGGCCATGATTTTTTTTCCCCTCCCCCTCGGCTATGGAAAGAAAAGGCTCACATCCTAATAAAAGTGTGACATCACCACAGTGCATTCATTTGCTTTATACCCAGTGATTATCTCTCTGGTGTGGTCTGTGATTTTCATGTAAGAAAACAGATCGTTTGTTTCCTTTGACTGCAGCAAGGAATATGAACTATTACATAGGTTCATAGACTGTATGTAAAAACTTAACAATACATTTTCAGAGAAACTCCCATATTCACATTCCCAAGGACTATGGAGTTCATTTGACCTCATCACTGGTGCATTGTAAGGGGAGATGGCTTTATTACTCAAGCTCCACGAGGCCTGGACATTTTCTGCCTCCGTATGCAGAATCGTTCCCCAGCCTGTGGTCACATTGGTTTGGATGAATTCTACTTTTGCTATTATACCAAATACTCCTAATTGGCCCAGTGTTCTCTACATAGTATGGTTTAAAATAAAAGTTTCAGATTGAAGAATGAATGAAGATTCAGACTGCTAAGAGTAAATTAAATGTTGGATTATGTACAGCCAATCCTGTTGGTTTAATGTCATGGTTTAATGGTTTAAACTCAGTGATATAAAATATCGCTAGTTTCCTTATTTCTGACTGTAGGAGGCACATTTTTCTATAGCTTGCCTGCTAGAGCTTACAGTTATGCATAACTAATTGTGTGGCCTCTTTGAGTGAAAGGTAGGTGCTGTTTAGTCCTGTTTAGCATTTGGTTGAACTAAAAGTCATTCTAAGGATTTGTTTCTTCAGTAAATAGATTTAGTGGTTTGACAACATATGCCTTGTAATATTATCTGGTATATTATTATGATTTGAGATAGGGAGGCTGTACCTTTCTATCCAAGCAGGCTAGATAGATAGCATTCCATCTCAAATTTTTCCATATATGGCAATGTCCAGTTTCAAAAATGCAAAAATGGCAAAAGCCAAAACACCAAACACCAAAAGCTTTAAAACATTATTTCATTTACTGGTCTACTTATTCTGAGTAATGATTTATCTGTGTTGTACATGCAGCCATCCATCCATCCGTCCGTCCGTCCGTCCGTCCGTCCGTCAGTCAATCAATCAATCAATCAATCAATCAATCAATCAATCAATCAATCAATCAATCAATCAATCAATCAATCAGCACCTTTTTCCAGTTACTCCTGGGGGATCCCAAGACATTTCTGTCCACATATCCACATTAATTATGTAGTCTGTCTGGTGAGCTCCAGATCTAACCTAGGGATTCTTTCCAGTTGGGCAAGCCGAGGAGGCATGCAAAGTAAAAAACAAATATCTTGATGCATGCGATATGGCAATATGCTGCTATAACTTGTAAATATGAGTGCAACACACAGACTAGAGATTTCTGACAAAACTTCCCAATTTTTAAGGTGCGTGGAGAAGAGAATAATGCTGGAAGAAGTTAAAGTTCCAGCAACACTTCATTGCTTGACCAACACATTTTGGCACGTGGCCTTCATCAGGGTCTCTGAGAAGTAAGGGGTTCTGCCACAGCTATGGAGAGATGAGGTAAGCAATGCAACCAGAGGTGAGCATAATACATCAATAGTCATATAAGGCTTGTGTTGGAGTCACCCTGGATTTGAAAGGTGACCTACAACATACGGAACTTTCTAACATGAGAACATATTAAAAACCTTGACGGGCACTGCTGAAGGAACTGGGATCTGCCTTGTGTGATTCTACAAGTGCCTCTTAAATTGAGAATAGTGATATGACGAAGTTCTTTGTGCGAAGTGAAGTCACAGACTTTCCCTGATCGACTTGCACGTTCACATATTGTTTAAACTGGCTAATCAATACATGCCTCTTCATACTTTTTCAGATAAGGCTGAAAAAGTATGAAGTCAAGCATTTCTTCATCTTTTCAAGTCAAGTCTGGACCCCCATCTAACATCACAAGATGCAAACAGTCTGCCAGTTTCTAAATAGACTGACATCTGCGCTGCAAATCCTGAGGCCATGCAAAGTGCTTCAAGCCTGCATAGCACTCCATAACACTCACAAACATACACGTCCAGTCCTGTTCCCCAAGAAAGGCTTTTATTTGAGATTTTCTTGTGATTTAATTTTCTTAGATGGATTTGAAATATTTAGAATGTGAATATGAGCGTGATGTCATAAAAAAAACCCCATAATAATTAACTCGGAATCACAGTTATCCATTTCAAATTTCATGAAAAACCAGACAGTGGTTTCCAAGATAACTTATCATGGTAGAAAGGCTAAAAGTTCATCCAAAGCCGTGAGGTTTGTTATGAATAACTAATGATGTTCAAGAGGTTATGCCAGGACCAAGTGCTGGACCGGCTAATTAAAGGTTATGTGTCATCCATCACAGTGATATATGTGTGATTACTCTTAGTTATTGCACAGTCACCTAAAGAGTCTCACTAGAGGCTTCGTACAGAACTGCTTTCAGCTAAATGCAGATATTAACAAGCTAAAATACTTAGATCACTGCATTAACACTGTCGCTCTAATAGCCTTATATTTTCAAATTTCACAGGTTAATATGGTAGATTGGGGAGATTTAGCAGTAAATTTAACATAAAGCTAAGACTGACAGGAGTGGTATTAATTATATAGGTATTTGGTGATAAACCAAAACATAACAAAATATTTTGCTCTAATTATGGCACCATATGTGAGTAATGTTATTAGAATATCTGAATCATCCAAAGTGTCAAATGGCTGAGTAACTCCATTAGACTTTTAATGCAAACATTATAGATATACATAGAATTATAAAAGTCTTAAATACATAAAACATGGGTTAAATTTGTCATCGGGTGTACTTTTATGCAAACCACAATTCTTCCTCAGCCTAGAATGTTAACCAAACCTCATGTGAAAAAGAAATATAGAAGAATATAGAAAATGAAAATATACTAATTAAAGCACAAACACAATGGACTCTCCTGTTAAAGAGGCTCTAGATTTACTTCACGACAACCCCAACTCCCCTTCTTCTCATTTAATGTATCTCAGACAAAAGGTTTGACCTGAAGTAGCGATGTCACTGTGAAGGAAAACAGAAGTGTTTAATCAAGTATCTACACCATAGTAACAGGACAGGAGCACAAAGTTAGTTTAATTATGTTGTCAGAGTCAGAGCAAAGAGGTTGAGGTGGATGCATGGCCAAACAAAACATCACAGAAACGTCTTTTTCATTTCTTATTTCAAACAAACGTAAGGTGAAAGTCAAGCAGCATACTATTTCCAGCTGTCTGTACACAGTTAAAAATTCTGTTGTTAAAAGGAAGTGATTCTTGGGCTCAGCCTAGGTAGTGGCAACATAAAATGATGTCTTTCCAACTCATTAAAATTAACACAAATACACAGGTAGAATAATTATTATGGCTAAGGCCTCAGTCAAGCAGGTCTAGATACTGGTTGGTGACCACCCAGCAACCACAGGTTACTAAGGAAAAACATGTAATCCCCAGTTGGTTGATGAGTGGTTGCTGACAAGTGGTAGGTGAAATTTTCTGTAAAAAGGGTGCTGACCTCCTTGCTATCAGATTGCCACAGCTGCCCATAGTTTGCGAACTATGTTTGCAAACATTTGGTAACTAGATGCTGAGCAGCAGTGAAACTTGAGAAATTGTGACACAAACCATAAACAGAGAATGTTTGAAGTCCAATTTATGCCATACTATGGCAGCCAACATATTTACTTCAAAGGCAAATGGTCTCTGTTTCCAGTTTGCATTGTACTTTTCACAATTTGGCTACTACTTGGCAAGCAGTTGGTGAGTGTTTGCTGGCAAGTCGGTGTCTTCCATTCAAATAACAGGTGACCGTGGCAATCACAAGGAGGTTTTTCAATGGAGTACCCCCTTTGCGACTAATTATACTTAGGAATTGCAGCAATCTTCAGCAACTATTTGCCAATGGGCCAGGAAATTTTTCTCTAGTGGTTGCCAGAAGGTCCTCAACTGGTCTCTAGACCCATATGACTGAGATTTAATGACTGACAATGCACGTTCAGCATTTGGTCAGATGCTAGGTCCATGCAGAGTTCTCCAAGAGGTCTCTGGCTGCTATGTCACATCTCAGCTCAAAAGAGTATGACAAATAAGGGAAACCATATATAGTTTTAAGATGATCTCAGTAAAGAGATTCTTAGCAAACCTGTCTTGACGAACAGTTTTTCACAGATTAATAAAGTATTTCTGATTATGATCAGTAAAGATATTTTTAAGCATGTATTGAACTTCCTCAATTTTCCCTTTTCTTCAGAGTCTCTGTAGAATTTTTGATGACTCAGATTTGAATCACCCAGAGTTATTTTGGAAGCTGTGCCCCCATACAAACATGGATAACCTTTAGTAAATGTGACCAATTCAGTCAGTCAGCTTACAGCAGTCCTTAAAGTCCTCACTAAAGCAGTCATAATTTCCCAGTCTCTAGGAAGACTGCCTGACTAATCATGATGTCATGGTTATGTTTGCTCATAAAATCAAAGAATAAGGCCGATTGAGCTGTTCTAAATAATACTTCTGTTAACTATGGCAGGTTTAGGTTATATTATCCATCTAGAAAACCTGACTTAAGTGAAAAGCCATCATTAGCCTATTATAAAAGCATATTTATGTTAGCTCCTTTTCATGCATTGAGCAAGAACATTGCATCAACCTTTTGCTTCTATCGATGTTTTAAGTTATGTTTCTTCCCACCATCTTCCCCTTCGTGTGCCTCTCAACTCCTCTGTCTGAAAAGTAAACAAAAGTCTGAGTCCGGCACTCAAATGCAGGACTTCCATCCCCCTCAAAGATAGCTGGCCAATGACTCATGCTCAGTGGCCTCAGTCCTTCTCACATTTTCCACAAGGTGCAAATCATTTCTCCACAACCATGTAAAACCAAATGTACATGTGGTTAGGCATTAGGCCACACTGAAAAACTTCATACCATTTATTGATCTGGTTGTTCCAGTTCTCTGGAATAAGAGTTGAAGCTGCTAACCACTAGTGCAATCTTCCTTAACATTTGAAACGACAGCTTCAGTAAAAAAAAAAGAAAAAAAAAGTAGAAAGTATTTCAGTCCAATCACGTACACGGAAAGGCAGTTTTATTCTTTATTTCTCACTGTAGCCTCATAAATATGTGGTAATATACAGCCAGATGCTGAAACACACTTGGGATTGGGACTTCTTTTTACATAATGCTCTCCAATGAAGTAAATTTAGTTTTCTCTATAAATTAGACCTTCTGCTTATAGTCCTCCCACATTACTGAGGAAATCCCTTCCCCAGATTGCCTGCTGTCTGCCAGGAGGAACTCATCTCTGACAGATGACTCTTGTGTTATGGCTTTGTTTCATCATTTGTAACCTGACATTCCTATTGGTTGTTTCATTTGAGAGGTATGTTGAGACTTGTCCTATTAGCTGTTCTAACATCTATCATCATTACTATCACTGCTATTGTCAGGAGAAATGAGAAAGAGGCAATGAAAATGCTGATTAATTTAACAATTGGCTTATTTCATCACTGAGAAAGGGAGCAGTTGCCTAAAAATACATTTGTAACTTTTCTGTCAATTGAGCTATTGTTTTGGCTTCTGTTAGTAGCTATAGAAAATAAATTGGGTTCCACTTGAGCTGAGTTGCACAAGTTCCTGCATGCAAATTGATCTCACAGCCACAAACGTTTGACCTGAGAAAAAATACTGCAGAAAAATTTGGGCAAAAAAAAAAGAAAAGTTGAGCTTGGATCACTTCTTTAATATCACGTTTGATGAATGTAACACAAAAAGTACAGTTAGTTACAAAGAAACACCAATGAAAATTAATTCATCTTTTTGCTCAATATGAAACCATGTTGTCTTTTGTCTTTGGTTTGGTGTTGATTTTCTGGTCAATCGCATACAGTCACCTATATTCATGAGCTCTGGGTAGCAAGTGGTGGAAATAAAGGTTAGAGTTTGGTTATTTTGGAGGGACTCAGAGTAGAGCTGTTATTCCTCCACATTAAAAAGAGACTGAAGTGATTCCCACATCTGACTGGGATGCCTCCTGGATGCCTTATAGATGAGGTGTTCAGGGAATGTCCTACCAGATGGAGGTCCCAGGAGAGACCCAGGACATGCTGGAGAGATTACATCCCTCAGCTGGCTTGGGAATACTTTGGTGTCGATGCTTCCTTAACCCAATATCTTCGCCTCACAAAGTTACACTGTGAACTTCAGAAAACCGTGATGACTGTGATGACAGTAATATGTAGAGCAATGACACAAACATAACATCTTCATTACTCTATGGAGCCTAAATAAAAAACGTATAAGTGACGCAAACTGCATATTAATGGTGCAGAGAACCTATGATGACTGTCACAGGAAGAGATATGCCACTCAAGTAATGCTGAACTGAAATCTTTGGGAGAATTATACAGCAACAAAGAATGCAAAAGTTTAACTTCCATCGGAAAAATTGCATTCTGGGTAAACTCCTTGATCTCTTGGATTCGACTGGTGATTCTATACATGCAGCTTTTAGCCTGGTGAGCAGTGAAATTATAGTTAATTTAGATAATGCTTCAATTTAACCTGCCCACATAAGTCCCTGAGCCACAGTGAGATGGCCATCCAGTGATGAAACTTGCTTTGAGGAGTTTGTGATGATTACTCATTGCTAAACACTAAAACACTCATTTGGCCCCGTTTTCTTCAGGATTGCATGAAGAGCTCAGCAAGAGGACTGAGGAAGCTATTCACTTCAAGTTGACCCTGGTTTCACCGTAGCATACGGCACACAGGAGAAGCTTTGGTGTAGGTTACAAAGTTTCTGGGGCTCAGTCTGGAAAGATTCATGCTATAAACAACAAACCCCTGCTGTCCAGATGAGTTTTGGCTTCCATAATAAAAGAAGCAAATTAGGTGAGAGGACAACTGAAAACGGATAATAAATGCCAGGAATAATTCATGGCAATGGTTGTAGCCTAATCTTGCTGCTCAGTGTTACAAAAAAACCCCTACCATTTTGCAGACAGGCACATGGCTACAGTTCCACCAGGAAAGACTTCATGGTGTGAATGTTTGTGTAGATCATTTTGTACCTTGAGCATGTATTTCTTCTGTTAAGGAAATCACATTTGCTTGTTTCAGGTTCTTGCTTGTTATTGTCTCTGTTTTACTGGCCTCCAATGTCTTCTCCATTTGGGATAAGATGACTTTAGCAGATGAGCCAAAACCATGAAAACTGCACATTAGGAAATGGGGGAAATTCATCACGGCCTTGGCAGTCAGAGTGTGGAGGGAGGCTTGTTGGGGAACAAGAAGGAGATAGCACAGGGGGAGATTTTTCCGCTGTAGGAAGTCAGCTCACAGCTTACATCGCCTGGGAGAATTCTGTCAAAACTTTGTGCCTGTAGGATCACTTTCATTTTCAGTGCTACTTGTTTCAGATTTTGTGCAAAACTGGCACCGATTGGATCAAATTTGACAGTAAAAAGAGATGAGAAGCACAAAGATATGGCCACAGTGAAATACAGCTTTCAAAAAGATAATTCATGCTTTTGTGTCATCCTCTCTAAACTACTCCAGCTCTGTTTATTCTGGCATCAGCTACAAAACACCCCTGTTTACAAATGGCCCCAAAAAACAACATCTAGGCTCTTTTCCATTTACAACGGGTTTCCATTTGAATTAAGAAGTGATTTCAAACGATTTAACTAATCACGTATAATATGTTGTTGGTATTGGCTCAGTTTCAAGTGTAACTTGAAACTGAACTCCTCATACTCAGGAATGAACCCTTTGGTCTGCCAAAAAATTTCTCCTTGAACTTTCCAAACATTTAAAGACTAATTATGCATTTTTGGTCAGAGCTACCAAACTGGTTTACGATCTGCATGAACACTCAATTCCACCGAGGATGACATGGAAAAGTTTCACAACTCGATGCAAAGTAGAGCCCATGGGTCTGGCTGGAGGACTGCTGCTCGATAAAACCAGTGATTTAAAGTGTTGATGGTCTGTCTGCACAGAGGACCTTTTCACCTATACATTCACTGTGCTGCTCTCAGTGATTCAAGTGAAAAGAGACATGTAAAGAACAGGAAAAAGATGCTGCAGAAGTTTCCAATGTGTGTGACTCATGATTCAGTATCTTGTAGAATCACCTTCATCAGCAATAACTGGAAGTCATTTTAACTGTGTGATTTTATCATCATCTCACATCATTGTGGAGGAATTTGGGCCCAGTCTTATTTACAACATAGCTTCTGTTCACCATAACATTCATTTATTCACCGCTCTCTTAAGATCCCACCAGCATTTCAATCAGGTTGAAGTCTGGACTTTGACTGGTCCAGTGTCTGGTTCATTTGCTGTTCTGCTTTGGATCATTGTCCTGTTGTATTATCTGATTTTGGCCAAGCTGTTGGACAGAGGGCTCCACATTTGACCCTAGAATACTTTGGTAAATGGAAGAGTTCATGGTCAAGTTGGTGCCTTCAAGGTGCCCAGGTCCTTGGCCGCAAAACAAGCCCAAATCACCACCTCTCCCCCACTGTGTTTGACAGTTGGTGTGAGGTGTTTGTGCTGATACGCTGTGTTTGGTTTTCACTAAACATGGTGCTGTGCATTACTGCCAAACATCTCCACGCTGGTCTTGTATGTCTAAAGAGCATTTTTCCAGAAGAAGTTCAGATGAAGTTTGATTCTGCAAACCTAAGCAATGCTGCTGTGTTCTCTTTAGAGAGAAACAGCTTTCTCCTGGCAACATGTTCTGTCTGTTTTTCTAATTGTACTGTTATGAACTTTAAAATATAGCATGCTAACGGAGGCCTGTAGAACATGACTTGTAGCTTTTAGGTTGGTTTCTTTTGGTTTCTCTGACTATTACACAGTCTTACCTGGAGGTGAATTTACTTGGATGTCCACACCTGGGCATGTTGTGGTACTGTGTTGCATGGCCATATAAGAACAGAGGTGCAATATTTTTTAATTAAAAAAAAGAATGCAAACTCCAGCACATTAAATGCATAGCAGAGTTGAGCTGTCTAAAACTTGCCCGTTCTGGAAGCTGCATTTCCACCACAGGAACTTTCTCCATGGACCAGGAACTTTTAGGACTCCAGGGACGGGGACTGCAATAAATTAATCTGTTGACTGGAGCCCCCTAAAAAGACTTTTCATCTCTCAGGTCTAATACTGTATGTACTGATTCTTGTCAATGTACACGGAATAAATACTTTCTGCTTCTTTAAACAAATATTACACAAGTGTGGGTCACCTGGAGGTTTCTTTTATCTCAGTGAGATCCTTTGACAACATCATATACATCATTGAGGTCTGCATCTTATAGTGGGGTCCATGTGCTTTCCATATGCTCTAAAATGCTTCCTGTCCTTCAAAAAATGAGTCGACATCAGAATGAAATCTTTTCATTTCTGATGTCTGAGGACAGAATTCTTATTCTGTGCTGTGGTTTAAAATGTAATGTTTGCAATGCAGGGCAGAAACAATTCTAGTTCATGGTAATGGATGGCTGCTTCTCCAGAGGAATGGTGAGCTTGCTGATGGTGTGTGAGCTCTGGCTGCTCAGTCTGTTTATTGCAATATTTTGGCAGTCGTAACCTTGGAGACTTAGACACTGCTAATTATTTCCATTCTCCGGTTCAGTCCAGAGCTAAGCTATCAAAGAAGCCCCCCTACCACAAAGTCTGTCAGTGCCATCAGATGTCTTAAAAAGGAGCACAGAATGTACAGATGTTTTATAATTTGTCTTCCTTCAGAAAAAAAAAATTTAAAAATAGCTTTTTGCTTAAAAGCTCAAAACTTACATTTCAAACACATCTTCAGAAGTGCTAGCCATGCTGTTTCAGAGCCAGGCCTCATTCTGCTTCAACTTTTAAATGTGTTTTTAGGTAATGCAAGTGGCAAAGTGCCTGTATTCCAAATCACTGTAGCAGGCACTTTGAGTAACTGCTGCAGTCATCAACTTTTGCCAGAGACACTGAAACACCATAGAGGATGAGAATGTGTGAACTGCTGTGACGCAGTTTAGGCAAAGTTATAGGAGCAAAGTTTTGGGTTTGGCAGTCATCTGATAGCATTTCACTCTGGACATTGGCTTCATCACTTTAAAAAGATGCCAAGAAGGAGGAGTTTAGTACTGTGGGTGGAGATGGAGGAGTGAAAAGATGGATGATGCCAGATGTATCAGATCAGAGATTTTCATAACTACTTCCTTATACAGCAGTCTTGCTAAAGTGAAGTCAGTGAGCTATATCTATATATCTATATATACATATATATAATTTTTATTTATTTATTGCATAGCGGAGTTGAGCTGTCTAAAACTTGCTCATTCTGGAAGCTGCATTTCACCACCACAGGACCTCTGTCCATGGTCCAGGAACCTTTAGAAGAACTCCAGGGACAGGGCCTGCAATAAATTAAGAGCAGTACAGTGCAGTCTCACAGCAGTTTGTGAAATAGTCATAAAAAAAAAGCAATCTAGTTTTCTTCCTAAGTATTTGAGTTTGTGTGCATGGATGCAGATTAGTACATATGGAAGTGGGAAGATGAAATATTGGGTTTAGGAACACAAAATCATGCAGGGAACTCGTGTTGAGGAATAAATAGAAGTTAATGTCCAGCAACATGAATTAATAGATTAAAGATTGTGACTATTTCACAAAATGCTGTCAGACCGGGTTGTCCAGAGATGTAATTTTATTTCAAGTCAAACAGAATTTTCAGTACCGTCTGAAAATTCAGGAACTTTGGGGATGAGGCTTGCGGTACAGAATTTTTTTCAGTGGTCAAGAACTCAGCATCTTCTAATCTCACGGCTACTGGCACAGTACACACATAACATTTCAAGTGTTTTTGTTTGCACCAACCCCAGATTGAATCATGCACCAGGAGCATGACTTGAATCTCCTCCAAGCTTGGGCTTCAGTCACAGAGGCCTTAGAGACTGGGCAGATACCAACTGGCAACCACCATCGTGAGACTGAGAAAAGTATGATGCAACGAAGACCATTCACTTTCTTTAAAATCAATGCATGTTTAATAATTGAAAAAAAATACAAGCAAAAAGCTGTAAGCATGGACTATCCCACCTTATTGTTTTGAGTTGACTAAATGAGCAAAGGCTGCGAAATAAAGCCATTAATCGGTTGTGATAACACAGGCCTAATTTACAATTCAGATTATCATGTTGTAAATTGTGAGTCTTTTAGTGTATGATGATGATGTTGATGATGTAAATACATTATAAGCATTTATTTTGGTAAACTAACTATTGCAGTTTTGCTTAATTCATTAGTAACATAGTTAGTGCAGCCACAGTCCAGTGTGTGCACTTCCATTCAGTTTGAACAAAGTCCTGAAGAGTTTCAGTTACAGTGCAGAGAAGACAGGTCACATATATTTATGATTGTTTTTTTTAGACAGGAAGCAGAGTTGGATAATCATCTTTCAAACCCCTGAAATCTGAAAATATAATCCCTTCCCCCTTAGTGATGACAGCATAATTTTAGCAAATGATATTTGTTCATGACTCTGTGCCTTTTATGTAAAAAGAAACCAAGAGCTGCAGATTGATCTGCTGACTGCAGAATGGATTAGGAGATCACCCAAAAGGCAGCAGACATTGTGCATGCAAGACCATGTTATGAAAGGGGACCTATTCTGCTTTTCCCTGTTTTCTGTCTTATATATTTATATAATTGGTGGCTATTCATATTAAACATGGGCAAAGTTTCAGATAATGAGGATGAGGTCAGCAAACATACAAATGGGCATTTAGTGGCTAGATTCTCACACTTTTGTAGTACTTTTGGTTTTTATTAAATTCAATAAAAGCACATATCTTTTAATGAGAAGCAGGCAATCAGAACAGTTAGCTTAAATGGAGGAGGATGAATGCTAAAACAGATTGTTTCAGATGCTGGTTGAACTGAGGCGCTGCACCAAAGCCTATAAAATTGAAAAAAAAAAGAAAAAGAAAATAAATAAATATTATTTTGAACAGGCTACTCTTGCAGAGTCCAAGAATAAAAGAATGGGTTGAAAATGAGCTTAATTGTCCCTATTTACCATCTTTTTTCCATAAAAATATTAAGACTGAAGCAGGATTTATTGGTTAATAACATTTTTACCCTCTGCTATTTATAGTTATGGATGTATATTATTGAGTTTTGAAGTCATTTTTGTTGTTGGTTGTTTGAAAAATAAAGTATGCTGGCCTGTGTGGCTGAATGTCTTTTGTATTATAAAACGTGAAATCTTCCTGGCAACAACTTTGCAATCACATAATTATATTACTTCATGTTAATACATGAAGGAAGCCTTGCCGTTAAGTTGTCTAGTCTCAGATTGTTTCACAGATTATCCAGCTATTGTTCATTTTAGCTTTTTTTTTTTCATCTCATTTACATTGTTAATATGATGGTTAATATGGTTAATGTTAACCATATTGTGACTATTTCCTTATTGGAATCTGTCTGTGAAGGTTCTCATTCATCCAGGTCATGGTAGTCTAAGGAGCTTGGAAAGAAAAGCGTCTGGACTTCTCTAAGTTTCTTGAAGACGTTTCACCTCTCATCCGAAAAGCTTCTTCAGTTCTAAGAGCAAATGGTGGAGAGTCCCAGAATTTAAAGCCTTGTGGGAGTGTCTCCCAGGAGGGTTGATCCTGTTGATCCTCTACCTAATCACACGAGTCCAGGTGTGAAAATGGGTGTGGGTCTCAATCAGCCAAGGTTTCGCGTGAACCCATGGTGAGACCTATCCCCATTCTATCATGACCTCAGGTAATCACATGATAGAATGGGGATAGGTCTCACCAAGCAAAACAGCAAAAGTAAGAATTTTATCAAATGCGAAGCGTAGTTTTGATCTTCTTTTGCTGCTGGTTCAGTGAATTTTGGTCGGAGAGCAGCATCAGAATCTGTGAGCTGTCGGCTTTCAGCCCTGATGTGTCCGTGTACGTGGCGCCCGGTGAGAATGCCGACAGCTCACAGATTCTGATGTGTCAGGTCCGCGCTTTGTGTTTACGTCTTTGTGTGGAATCCGTTTACCTGCTCTCATTTGCTGTTTTAGCTGTTTGGTGGTTGTTGAAATAGTTTTGTGAGCTTTAACCTGAGATTCTGGCAAAATACATTTATATTTAAAAATCGATTCAGGATTTAATGAATCGATATCGCGTTATTCAAGCTAAAATCAATTTTAATTGGAAAATCGATAGTTGAACCCCCCCCCATCTAACACTTAATAAGGCCTGTTGTGTGATTATTTTTACTAGCAGGCTGCTAGCTGGTTAGCTGATAACAGCTAACACGTCACCGTCTTTTCCAACTAATTCTATTTCTGGTCCCAAAAATCATCCCACAAGATAGTGATGGCTAAAATGCCAAACCTGAGGCAAATAAATTAATTTAAATAAATGAGGTTTGCCGTAAATAAAGGCAGTCCAATCAGCACATGCAAGCAGGCAGTAACTCTGCATGCAGATGAATACTGTTTACTTTCTAACCAGTCAGTTGCCAAGCTAGCCTGTATACAAACCAGCAGGGGACAAACCAGGATTTACACTAATTGATTCCCAGATCACTTGCTTTCCCTTTGGCAACATTCTTTGCCATGACAAAGTCTTTGGAAACAGGCAGCAACTTGCAGTGTTTGCAGTCAGTGTTCTAATGTTTCCTTTATCCTTCAGTTTACAGAGGAAATATGGCTGATGCTTCTTGTGAGTCTTGTTGCTCTGTGGGACTCCAGGGGAATTGGCAGACATGGTTTCTGGGCAGGGCCAACGAGAAAACAGCTGTCTTTCTCCTTACCTCTACTCCAGTGTCACGAAATCTCTGCTCTCTCTCTATATATATACACACTTTGAATTACCTGGCCCTTTTAGCACCTGGTGAACATGGCACACAGCTGTTTCCTGCCACACTGTTCAGATTTAGATGTCTGTGTGTCAAAACTAGGCTTACAAAACTGATCTTAAATACTGTAGGTTTACATTCAGTCATGTATGAGTTGATCTACAATTAACAACCAGAAAAATAAGGTGTGAACTACAGCTCTATCACATTAGCTTTTCGGTTGCTATTTAGAGTTGTCATTCATGATTTTATTCATTACACTGATATACAGATCATATTGTTTGAAAGTGAAAAATGATTCTGTTGGAAACCCTCTGTTATTCCTTTGTCTCTCTTCCATGTGGATGAATTATTGGCTCATTTAAAGC
This sequence comes from Tylochromis polylepis, assembly GCA_015107715.1. NCBI lineage: Eukaryota > Metazoa > Chordata > Actinopteri > Cichliformes > Cichlidae > Tylochromis > Tylochromis polylepis. The sequence continues at coordinate 11,949 of VVHJ01010211.1, read as the reverse complement.
CCATTTCACTGATTTATGGCAAATGTGAACAAATAGCAACTCCCAGGGCTGTAAAACGAAGCCAATAACAAATGCCAAAAACTGCATTTCCTCAACTGGCCACTTGGGGCTGTCTCAGAACTCGAGTCAGTCCTCACAGACTCCCATTAAAATTCCAAAGTTTTACAGCACAAATAAACAGGTTTAAGACTGGAAGAAAAACCATAACTAACATCAGTAACTGCATATCTAAGGAGGCAGTCACTTTCATTTACTCTGAGTGGGTGTCATATTGTCTTTTTCAGGGTTTTTTTTTTTGCTAAATTTTATTTGATGCTAAAATTAGCATCCAATTACAACATCTTGCTAATCAAGCTAGATAAACAGGGTTAGCATTAGCTAGTAACACCCCTAATCTAGCTTCTTGTTTGAATATGGGCCCATCTGATTTAAAAATTAAAATGACAAAAAACAAGATGGTGATAGTTAAAATCTCAGAGCTGAGGTTCATAAATTAAAGGAAGATATGATTGTGGCTATGTCCACCTTTCATATACAGTCTATGAAATAAATTATTAGATTATTAGAAGCGTATTGATTTTGTTTCTGTGGCAGGAAAAATATTAGATTGTAATCAAATTTGTAATTTTGCTAAGGTGCTGCAGGTTAGAGTGGAAATAATAAGCCTTTTTAAAAAAAAATGCTGCAGTTGTTTTGTTTAAAATATTGCTCCCTAATCACATGTCAAACTGTTGTTTGCATAGGCAATTTCCAAGTTCCCATCGTAAGTCAAGAGGTGCTGACTGCAGATTTCTTTCTAAAATTACACTCCAGGTTCCCAAAGATGACCACCTACAGTCATGACCACCCACAGCGGCTATTTCACTTTGGCTTTTATCTCTCTTTGTGTGCTTGTTGCTCAATATAATTAAAGATGTCAGTAATTGCCTAAGAAATCTATCTAATGTAATCTTCAAATAAAGTTTCTTGACTTCAATTTCCCTTTTGAAAAACAATTGTAATAAACTCTATTCTTACTTTTAATTGCCCAGTAAAAAGTGTCCTGTTTGGTGCCCCAGAGACAGCAATAAAAAAGCACTTTTATGGTCTTTCTTAGTGACCGGTTCTGAAGAAAAGTAGAAGAGGAAAGAAACAAAAAAATCACCTTCAAACGAGCAAAGTCATATTTTCTTATCTCCTCCTTGGCATCTTTTACTATGAGTCAGAGTGAAGACGGCTAAATTTTTTAAGACAGATAGAAAGAATCACTGGAAACTATGAGAGCTTGTGAACATGGGTGTAGTTCTCTCACAGCCACAAAGCCTGTGAGAGGATGGTTATGGGAGAGGGCTGACAAAAGGGGGAGGAAAATTAGGCTCGCCAGCATTCTTCTCATTTAAAGCTGTAACTACACAAAAAAAAAGCATTCTCGCAGTTAGGGTTGGGTCTGCTGCTTACAAGGAGAGGCACTCTTGTATTCATGGTGGTGCAGTGATAACCTGAGCATTTTTTTTTTCTTCTCATCCCTTTTCCCCTCGCTTTGCACACAAGGACAGCTCATGTCTTTCTTATAGACATGGAGAGCTTTGTGCATTTAAGGACTTTCCTTTTTCTGTTGGTCTCCGTTGCTCAGGTTTTGATTGTTACATCTCAGACCAGCGGTAAGTGAACCCCATCAGCCGCTTATTTTAACGCCTACTGTTGTTGATTATAATGTGTGAAGGTGGCTAACCTTCAGATACTGGCTTGGAGTTTTTGTGCAGGCATGAGCAAACTTTGAAGCACAAGTTAGGCTTGTGTTGATTGTTATTAATATTGCAGAAATGTAATTCAGTGCCCTCTTGATTTAGGAGAAGCTATTTTAGGCAGGGTTTTATGCTGGATTGTTGAATTCTCCTTGTACATGACAACTTAATTTGCCCCACTGACTTGTTCTGGTGTGGATGAGAAACATTTCCTGCCCACTGAAGAGTCTGTTTCAGGCTTAAAGATGGTTTATAAGAAATGAGAATCTTGTGGATTATTTGCTAATGGCAAAAGAAAAAAAGAAAGAAAAAGAAGCTCTGCATGTCAGGAAACAGTCCAGTGGAAATCTGTCAGTGATTGCGAGTGATGTCACCCTGAGGCAGTGAAAATGTGCAGAGCAGGGAAATGAGGACCTTTGTGGTATTACATTACTCCTGCACGATTCTACCACTTTGGAAGATTCATTAAGCGTCACCACACACCCCCCTACCCCCCCCTTACA